>PVKC010006999.1:0-30200 GCA_004027635.1 Crocidura indochinensis | reverse complement strand
GGAGGAGGGGAGTGGGGGGACGTGATCCGAGCTCCTGGGGTGGGGAACCGAGGCAAGGAGTGGTTGTTGAGAAGCCTCCAGTTGCTGTTGACCCAGTGGAGGGAAGCGACGACGACTGCGTTCCCGGGAAGGTGAGGCTGGTCCACTTGGCATGGTGACCGAGAGGGCAGGGGCAGGGGACGGCCACGTAGGGCTCGGGTCAGCCGACACCGGGTCACAACCCCGCCGCGTGCCTCCTCTAGTCCCGGGGACTAAAAGTGGGGTTAGCTTGACTTTGCCTTCTGGGAACCCTGGCCGGGTCCTAAAGGGCGGTGTGGTTCGGCGGGAACTCGGACGCAGCTGCTTGGCTGCAAGCTGGGCGATCGCTGCGCTTTGCACGGAGGCGAAAGGGTGCAGCGGGCAACGCGGGGTCCCCGGGCAGCCACAAAGGCGCGACGCTGCCCCCCGCTTCCAATCACTCATTTCCGTCCCGGTTGCGCTCGGCCCCGCAGATGCGGGCAGGCTCTGGATTTCCCTCCATGGAGTTTCGGGAAGTTAGCGCGGAGGCCCGTTACGCACGGGGAGGGGCGGTGCCAGGAGGGTGTGTGTGTTGTGTTGTGTGTGTTTGTGTGTGTGTCCGTGCGGAACTGCGACACCACCCATTTCCTTTCCCGATCGGTGGCTCTGGGACCTCCCGGTGTCCGGGTGACGCGCGCGCGCTGGGCCGGACGAGTTTGAAGCGCCCCGCGCCGCGCGCTCTGCCCCGCCGCCCCGGTGCACACCCTCCTTGCGCGCTCGGGGCGCGTGCGGACTCCCGGAAGGGAGTGGCTGGGTCCCCGGTGACAGCGCGCTGCAGCACCCCGGCACCTCCGCCTCGAGAGCAGCTCCAGATGGCGGTAATTGTATTACCGGGAGTGTGTGAGTGAGTGGGGCCTTGGCGGCTCCAGGCCAGGCCGCAATCTGGGTCAGGTGCGGGGTTAAGCGCTTCCGGCGCAGGCTTGATAGTTCTTGTGAAGTCTTGACAGTTGATTGCAGTTTGAAGCTCCCCAGAATGGGGAGAGGACGGCAGGAGGAAAAGGGAGAGTTCCTTTGCACCCTCAGATTGTGGAAACTTTGCACAAAACACCAGCGCCGTCGTGGAAATGACAGGGATCCGCGTCTGTCCTGCGCATGTTAGCTGGGACCTGGACGCCAGACTGGAAGTGGCCAGAAAGAGAAAGGCCGGTCCTCTGCTGGGCTGTGCAACCTGACACCCCAGCCGTCAGTAGATAGAATTCTCTTGTTTTCTTATCTGTCTCCAGGCTCTTAGTCTGTAGTAAGTGAAGGGCAGGAAGTGGTTGCAAGAGCATTGCACATATAAACACACTTTGGAAGGATGGGAACTTCCAAAACTTTCAGCTTTCAGCTTCAGAAGTGCATAGATTTTGCAAATGAGAAAACTTCCCCCCTTTTGCAGAAGAGGGACATGTTTTGAGTGCCTGGAGTCCAGGGTCTTAGGGAGTCAAGGATTCTTTGATGGTCTTGCTATGCTGGGGACCATCAGGATGATCAAGGTGGTGCTGGGGACTTGCAGGTATGAGATAGGTGTGTCATGGGAGGGAAATCCATTCAAAGAACGAATCCTTAAATCCATAATGCCCCTGGCCCCAAGAAACAGTTTCTTAAGGAGATCCACAGACTTATCCACAGGCTCATCCTAATTTCTTGAACAAAGATGTTTCCAACTAGTACTTTTTGTTTGTTTTTGTTTTCCCCTTTCTTGGATTGCTGATTGAAATAGAATCAAGGCATACACTGAATCCCAAGTGGAGGTTTGGAAACCCCTAGAAATGCCTGACAACTCCAAAAAAGTCAGAAATAAAGGGCCTTTGTTTCTGGGACTTTTGTTAGATGGGTGGGCCTACATTTGAGATAAACACCACAGTGAACCCTTCTTGCTTACCCTGTTACAAGGAGTTGCAGTGCTGAAGCATTGTCTGATGGTTACTTGCCTGATGATTTAAAGTCCTTCCATTTAGTGTGTAGGGAGTCCGAAAATGTGCTTTTTTAATCTATACATCTTTAGGCATTTTTGAGCATAAAATGAGGCTTTGATATTATTCTTTGGAGGGAAGGGCACACCTGGAGATGCTCAGCATTCACCCCTGGCTCTGCAGTCAGAGATCACTCCTGGTGGCTCTAGGGGGACTGTAAGGCTCCACTCTGTTATCCAACCTTGGGTGAATGAGTTTGGACCTGGTTGCCATAGGGAGATAATAAATAAACTGAGACACTCATATGATAGAAAGTCATGGAGATCGGGTGGTTTCAGTCTTGTGGTCTCCAGCCCACCACCCACCTTTTTTTTATTTCAATTCACAACCAGACAGGTGAAGGGTAAAGAGTGACAATGTACCTATCTTGAGCTAATCCTGTCCAGGTGGGCCTTTTACATATAAAAAGGGGTAGCTGAAAGGGAAGAAGGAACGTCTTTGTTTTGGATAAAATAAGGTGTAATCTAACAAGGGACCATATGGGGTGCTGGGGAATGAACCTGGGTTGGCAGCATGCAAGGCAAATGCCCTTACCCAAAGCAAGGCAGTGCTCAAGTATACTATTGCTCTGAATGTTCTTAAAATATATTGCTTTCCCGGATTTTAAAGACCCTTACATTTCATACTTGATATATATTACATTTCAAATGTGTTGAAATGTATTTCAAATCAATGTTCATTGACTCTCTAGAATGACAGTTTGTGATCTAGTATGTCCTAGAGCATGCCAGTGATGGAGACAGTGGGCGTGGTAATTAAGAACAGGCCTCAGAAGGTCAAATGTTAGACTTCAGATGCTGTTCCCAAAGTTCACAGCTCTAAAAATCAGCAAAGTTGTGAATGGTCAGCCTGAGTAAACCTCACTTTTCCTCTTCTAGGACAGAGATAACTGTCATAGTCAGAACTCCTAATTCCAAACAGGCAGGATTGTTTGATCATCCAGGGAAGATACTGACCCCAGAAACTAGTATATACAAGCTCCAGGTTACTAAGACATTTTAGCTAGTACTGCATATTTAAGGAGTCATTCTTCCCTTTCCTTATCTTAAGAGGTGAAATTGTTGAATTTGTTATTCTTAGTTAATACTGCCCTGTAGTATTAACTATATGTATTGCTCTGTTTTGGTTAGGAAGTGAAGGAAGGTTTGAGGGAATGTTAGCAGTGCTTGAACACTTGGCTTAGTCTTCAAGGAATTTCTGAGTGACTCTAGAGCTATAGGGCATTCCTCTGAATTAGACCACTGAGTCATGTTGTAGCCAATCCTTTAGTCATTTCTCTTTAAATTTGAAGCCTTATAATTGAAATGACACAACTTGGGGAGTGGTCAAAACCCAAGTGGAGAAAAGTGTTTTCTTTGCTCATTGACTGGTCAATTTGAACACTCCAGAAAATGCTCTTCTGTGAAAATTGTGTTGATCACAGTCTTGGTAAGAGAGACCATTTATGGCCAAATTGAATTCTGTTTAAAGGAGAACGACCAAAGTGATAAAAGAAGGAAGGGAGGAGAACTTGAGGTAACCGTTATAAAATTAAACCACTCCATTATGAGGCTCACAACATGGCATTTTTTTGTCATTAAAACAACACAATACAACACACACACATAGTGATGGTAATGGAAGAAATGTGTGGAACCTGAGTACAGGAAGTGACAGCCATTGAGTTTTTTTTTGTTGTTGTTTTTGGGCCACACCCGGTGACACTCAGGGGTTACTCCTGGCTATGAGCTCAGAAATCGCTCCTGTCTTGGGGGACCATATGGGATGTGGGGGATCAAACCTAGGTCCGTCCTAGGCTAGCGCAGGCAAGGCAGGCATGTTATTTCTAGTGCCACCACGCTGGCCCCTGCCATTGGAAGGTTTGAGGAACTTTTACTTTGGATATAAAATGGAGTTACCCTTCCCCCAAAAAAGACAGAATGACAGAGGCACCTGCTTTGTGCCTCTACTCTGTTCTTAGCCACTTGTTGCACTACACTAGGAAGAAAGCAGCAGCTGTGGGGCATGCGCCAGACCCGTGCAGGGCTGCTGCTTCCATTGCTCAGGCAGTGGTTGTTTCCGATTACAGAGCAACTTGTTTAAAAACATCTTGCATTCTCTAGCTGTTCACAACTTCTTCGCATATGGGAGAGAACTTGCCAGATGCTGGGGCAACTGTACTTAGATTTGCTATTTTGGTACCAGTAATCAATGAAGGTAAAAATCCCACTGTCTTTGTTTTAATTTGTTTAATTCATAGCCATTGTAAACTGCCTTATTTGTTATGTCATTGTGATTCTAGATATGATCTGTTTGCTTTAAAAAGAAATTTCAGAATCAACATTTTTTAGGTACATTTCCCCTCACTCCCCTGGTTATAGTTTTCCTAAATTTATAGCATGTATATTTTTCCCAAATTTAAACTCATGGCTGCATTTACATTGCATCAATTCACAAAGGAACCTGATCTAACATTAAAGTGGTGGTGGTGGAGGTTAATTGCCAAATGAATCAGACTTGGTTGTAATTTTTATTACATGAAATACAGGGATATGATCAAATGCATCTGCTAATGGCTTGTTTGTTTTCAGAAGACTAGGTTATTTTGCATTTGTTAGCGTTGGGAGGTACGCTGCTATTTCTCCTTATCTTAGATCCATGAGAAAACTTGAGTTTCCAAGAAGTTGTTACATGTCCAAGATGCTTTGGCTATTTGATTTAATTCAGCAAATCTTAACATGGAGTGTTTACAATGCAGTGGGCCTGGAGAACCTATAAAAGATGAATATGGGCTTGGGACCAACCCTGGATGGACTCCCAGTTCAGAAACTACAGATACAAACAAATACAAGAGGAGAGTGGACTGGAGGCAGTCTGTTTTACTGAAGGGACCTCTTTAGGCACTTTTTGATGTAATCGCATCACTGTTATAATCCTGTCAGCTCAAACAAAGTCAGAGCAGTGAGTTCATATGCCAGTGAAAATTGAGGAGCGTCTGAGTCCCAGCAGATAGAAGAAGCATTATTAGTTGATTAAATTTGGATTGCAGAGAAGATCTGTATTGTTCTGCAGATATCTGCCTCTCTCTAACCACCTCACAAACACCATCCTCCAACAGTGGCCAGCACTCGAGGCATTTTGCCCTCCAATGGCTGTATATGGACCTAAGAAAATTACCCGCAAGTAGCTTTAGCATAAATTGCAATCCTTTATTGAGATTCAGACTTCAATTCCATTGTTCTGCAAGAGGTTATACAAGAAACCATAATCACACGGACAAGGATAAAACCCTCTGACTCAATTTCATCTTTAACTCAGGGGCTCTTAGTCTAGAAACTGCTGTGGTTTCAGATCCCATTGCAACTCAGAGCTGCTGAGTTAGACCCACAATTCTGAGCCCTTTAATCTTCTTCTGGACTCTGTTGACACATTCATGTATCTTTGACCTCATCCCTTTCTCACAGCCATACTAGATTTTTACACTGACTGGAATTTTAGTTGCTTCTACTTCCATTTTTATCTGAAATTTGCAAGAACTGTTGACTTCTCAGGACTTGAGGGCTGGGAAGGGGGAAACTGAGACCCTCCAATTTGAGGCTCTTCAGCTACAGTGAGATGTAAAGTTTCCTGATTTGAAACTCAGCACTTTGACTGAAAAAGTCTTGGAAGGATCAACTACTACAACCAAGATCAACTGCTACCAAGCTAGATAGAGGCTGACTCCCTTCTTCCAGATTCTTTGCAAGGATTACATTAACTGCCCTATTGTACTAGGATAACTGTCTTTTTACACTTCTTTGCATGATGTAATTGTTCTCTTATTTTTGAGTTTCATCTCTCAAGTGAATTTGAGCTTTCTGACATGGAGCTGTCTTTACACACACATACACACACACACACACACACACACACACAATCATGTCTACTGGACCTGGTATCTCTTCTCCTAAGAGACATACACTGACATGCCCAACCATACTTATGGGATTTTTTTCTCTTCCACTCCACCCAGTGTCTTTCAAAACAGGACCTAGACTGTTCTGACTTGTGTTCCTATCAGTGCTGCTTGATTCTTGTTAGATGCCCAAGAACTGTTCAGTGTTACTCCTAAGGAGGTGGCTCAGCGGTCAAACACATGTTTTTCATATGGGAAGTTCTAGGATCTATCCCTAACACCATAGACACAGCAACACGATTGACCCTCTTCATCATGAGACCACTGGAAATGGGAGCCAGCTCGGCTCAGTCTTGGTGCCCATGTGACCCAGGCCCATCGCACTCCTCAGAGATGAGAAACACCAGCTATGGCCCTGCGGAGAGAAGCAGAGAAGAGCTTTGGCTGTGCCTCTTCCCAGACCCCTGCTTTTACTCTGAACTTCTGGAATATTTTTTTGTGCAGCTGCAATCCTCCTCCACAAAGCCACCCCCTGCCTGTCCCCACACCACACTCTTTAACTTTGGCAGCTCCTTCTCTGCATTCTGGAACCTTTTGTTTCCCTTTGACATGCTGCCCTCCTCCTGCTCCTGGTCTGTTGCTGCCTGGCCACCTCCTGGCAGCCCCAGGTTTCAAGTGTCTTAGGGACACTTTGCCTGGGATACCCTTATCTCCATCTGTCATTGGTGTTCGATTGCCTTCCCTCCACCCCTAGACTGCTCTTTGACATGGGGTAAGTTTGCCCCACTCATGTTCTTTCTAGTTGCTTCTGCCATCAATTCCTCCTCTGGCTGATGGGTTGCTGAGTATGCCCCTTTGTGTCTGCGCTTTCCCTGGCTCTTCCCTGTGGTTCTGTTACACTTGGGCTTTCTGCTCTAGCTGCCTCTTCATCCTCACTTCGGGTATCAGACAATGGGTCTGTTCTTTCTTCCTTATCTTTTCTTCCCCAGGACATCACCCTCTGTCTTTGTCCTGAGTCCATTCTGTGGGCCTGTCCCCTGCACATGGCAAGATCACTACTTTACATACATGTTGAGAATTTGTTCCTTTCCTTTTTTGTTTTTGAATCATATCCAGTATGATGTTTGAATCTTACTCCTGGCTCTGTTCTTTGTGATCACTCTTGCTCCAGGGACAATACCAGGTGTCTGGGATTGAATCAGTGTTGACTGCATGCACAGCAACTGTCTTAAGTCCCGTACTCTGTCTGGCCACTCAGGGTTTTTCTCGAAGCATTTTTGCTTTGAAAGATGGTCCAGTGGAACTGACACATGGAAAAACTCATTTTTGAAACTGGTCATTTCAGGGCATTGCCAGGGCCTGAACTTGGGTGTGGAAAACACAGTTTGAAGTTGACTTTGGCTTTCCTTTGGCGTGGCTCTACCTGGAAAGTTGGTGAAACCCAAGTTCCTTTTGGATACTTTTCTCATGAAAATGGAAATTGTCCACACACAGAGCAGAATGAATGTTTACTTTTTTTTCCCCTGCCCAAAATTATATTTTTGGAGAAACTCTGAAAGAGAGTTGAGTTGGTGCTTTGTGGCCAGTCTGGCTTGTATGTAAGTCAGGAAAACTGGTGGTATTGAGACAGTGCCGAAGCCTTTTGTTCCAAAGCCTCAATGAAAGTATTTCCTCATAGAGAATTTTGGCTGTGAAAGCTTGCTCAAAGACTTAGGAGATCACTGACAGAATGGCTCTCATTTAGGAAAAACTGTTTTGGTCCTGAAAGTTTGAGCACTGTAGGATCCCCAACTGATGAACACCACTGCAAGTTGTTGTTGTTGGTGGTGGTGGGGTATTAGGAAATCCCATAAAGCCCCCCAAGCACTGCCAGGAGTAATTCCTGAGTGTAGAGCCAAGAGTATTGCCAAAAATGACCCCAAACCAAAAATAAAATGATGGTTGGTAGCTATGAAATTTGTCCATTCATTCTTTGGTTGAGCAAACATTTTTTCACCTTGCTGTGTGTGTGTGTGTGTGTGTGTGTGTGTGTGTGTGTGTGTGTGTGTTCTTTATATTGAAAATATAGGGTGTGTCCTCTCAAGGAGCTGGTTATCTGGAGAGATCTTTGCAAGCACGTTCCTGTGTAACAGGGATAAGGATAGAGAATGAGATGAGTGGGATAGGCTGATTCTACTAGTAGATTCCTGGATGACTTTAAAAATGGTTTGCCCCCAAATATATCCTATTTCAAGGTCCCCAAACTACAGTCTGCCAAGGACATTTATCCAATCCACCAGGTGTTTTTTTTTTTTTTCTGCTGCTGCCTGTTCTGCTTAGCAGACAACTCATCCTGGACCTGAAATGCGTATGTGTGGGATGCGCATCACACTCTCCAACTCCCCTCTTTCTATCTCTAAACTCATCTCAGTCTCAGGCAGGGATCCTCAAATTACAGCTCACCAAAAGCAGGCCTGATCTTCAAAATAAAATATGTGCATTGTGCATAGGAATTTGTTCATACTTCTTTTTAAAACTATAACCCAGGGATGGCGAACAAGTTGGACATAAAGAGCCAAAATTTGAAACTGTGAGAGTCAGAGAGCCACACCACGAAGTGATCTGCCAAAACAAACACTCACGCAAAAGCATATAATTTTAACAATAATATATTAAACACATATTGCATTTTGCCATTTTGAGTGAGGGTAAAAATCCTGCAGTGATGGTGAGGGTGTGCTGCGTCCTCCACACAAAGAACTAAAGGCCAGATGTGACCCAACATGTGACACACGGGTCCCCCACTCGCTGGCCTGTGTAGTTGTTTCCGAGGGATGGGAGACGGGACTCCGTGCTTGGAGATCTCTCCTCAGAGGTCCCTCCTCAGAAGCAGCAGAAGAAAATCCAAACTTGACAAAGAACCACAGTATACAAAAGAATGATAAGAGGCAAAGAGCCGCATTCATTTTGACCTGGAGCCACATGCGGCTCGAGAGCCACGTGTTCGCCACCACTGCTATAGTCCAACTCCAGCAGCCTGAGGGACAGTGAACTAGCTCCCATTCTAAAGTTTGAGGACCCCTGTCTATATTCTAGGGTTGGGGATTGAACTCAGGGCTATGAGTTACTAGGTATGTGTTCTGTCCCTTGAGCTGTCTCCCTACTCCAGCATCCTGAACTAACCATGTGACAGCCAAACTGGCGTGCTCTAGCCTTTTAATCACCACAGTCTTAAAAAGGCATTGCCCGGTGTGGTCTAAAAACAAAAATAACAAAATTAAGTGCCATATTTGCATAATCAGCAAATCATTATCCAATCCTTTTTGCCCCTTCTTAAAAGGGAAAGCTTGACTTGGTTAAGTAACTCAAATGAACAAGTAGTGGATTCTGGGTTTGAACTCAGATCTCTAGTTCTATACCATGCTACAATCAATGCAAGAGAACTTACTTCCTTTCCAGATTTTTGTCTTCTCTCTCCACATCAATCCCTGTTTGTCATGAAGAACCAAGAACCAATTTGTTAGAAGGGGTGCACAATTGGGAACCTCTCTATTTTTCTGACCCCAGAATTATCCACTTGACTGCTGAAAAGAAAAATTATCATCATGTACATCTGACATTTGAGTTTCCAGGAAAAAGAAAAACATGTTCTATGCTTGGCAAGAAAATTATATGGTAGAAACATGTTTGGGTTGATTATTTATGTAAACCCAACATCTGTGTGTCTTAAAAAAAACTTCCTCATCATTTTTTAAAAAACTGAAACCTTTCAGCACTTGGCACTTTTTTTTCTACACTTGGTTCTCACAGCATTGGAAGAAAACACAAGTTACTCACAGCAGGCAATGAAAGCACGTTCTTTTTCACAAACAAATTTGTTCCATCTTTAATGTCTAGGTGGTTTTAAAAAAAAAAAACCTCAGAGGAAATTGCAAAGTCTTGTGAAAACTTCTCATCATTTTGAGTATGTTTCTAGGTTCAAATAGTAGTAGCACCTTTATCCATTTATAGGGGTTCGAATTGCTAACACTTACAACCCATTTGTGTATATATACCCTTTGTTCCATAAAGAATATTTTCAGAACACACTTTCTTCTTCATTGCTTCCATATTAGCTAAAAGAAAAATGAAATGGTATGGGGTTGGAGCCATAACACAGTGAGAAGGGCAATTGCCTTGCATGTAGTTGACCCAAGTTCTATCCACTCTATCCCATATGGTCCCCCAAGCCCACCAGGAGTAATTCCTGAGTACAGAGCCAGGAGTAACCTCTGAGCATTGCCAGGGATGGCTTAAAAACAAAACAAACAATATTAAATGCTATATTTGTATAATCAGAAAATCATTACCCAATCCTTTTTGCCCTTCCACATTAAAAAATTGATTGGATTAAAATCTGCATTAATTGCTGTAGTTATCCAACAGTGGTTTTCCCGTTTCCCTTTATCATATTTTCCAAGTGACTTTCCCATGGCTCCATGATGCAAGGGACAATCGGGGAGGGTTAATCATCTGGGGAAGGAACTCCTCCACTTTACTAACTTATGAGCTAGATATCAGCGAGTGTCCTCAAAGTGCAGGTATCTGCAGATTGGATATTCGTCAACTTTAATAAAGACAGAAGAAAGGAGACTATTTATTTATTTATTTATTTATTTTTTGGTCTTTTTGGGTCACACCGGCAGTGCTCAGGGGTTACTCCTGGCTCCTTGCTCAGAAATTGCTCCTGGCAGACACGGGGGACCATATGGGGCACTGGGATTCGAACCGATGACCTTTTGCATAAAAGGCATGCGCCTTACCTCCATGCTATCTCCCGGGCCCCAGGAGACAATTTAAAAGTTGAAAAAGAATTCGTTATATGAAAGAATTTTTCTCAAAGTATTTTTCATCATTTTTCTCTATTTTCTGTCATCTTCTTCTGTTTTTTGTCTTTTCTATCTTCCAGATTCATCTTTCCCCCAAAGTATTATCAATAATATGATATGACAAAGAATGTGAGGAAAACCTTCTTAGTAGTGAATACAAGAGCTACAGTTATAGTGATAATTAATACCGAATAATCATTTAGTCTCTGGAGATGCTGATTCTAGAGCTTATAGATATTGAAAAGCACAGGGTTTTTTTTTTTTTTTTGAGGGGGGGTCACACTTGACAGTGCTCAGGGCTGGCTTCTGATTCTGCATTCAGGGATCACTCCTGGTGGGTTGTCAACCTTGTGCAAAGCAAACATCCCACCCACTATACTTTCTCTCAGGTGCCCTGAAAAACACTTTGATGTGGAAGGCATTCATTCATGTAAACCCTTTCACAAATGTGGTGTCATTTATTCACAATGCACTGTGTGCAGTAGTTATTTCACATATGAGTAGTGTGGAGACTCAGATGGGTGAAGTTTTGGCAGAATCATTTATCCTATGGTGACAGGATGGTCATTTGACTCTGAATAGCATTTACTTCCCAGGCCAGAGATTCAATAAATACATGAACCCTTAAATAAATATTGTACTGTCAGACACATGAATAGTTGGGAATCAGAAATTTTTTTCAATAGTGATATAATAAAAGTTTTAAGAAAACCTATCAATTTAGAATTCATTTTTGTATAGCCCTTCAGCCTTCAAGTGTTTAGAGATAGAATTCAAATATTTCCTACATTTTACTAAGGATATTTGTTGTCTCAGATCTGCACCTAATAGTGAAAAATTACTTTTAAAATATGTGCTTTCTCCAAAACCTTTTACCACTGCTCTGTAGCTTCTTTCTTTCACACCCTTCTTTCATCTCTTTCTCTATTTTCGTTTCATTTCCTCCCGTCCCCCTACTTTCTTCCTCTTTTTACTCCTCCCATGCCCCTCCTTACTTTCCCTTCTCTCCTCACTTGTGCTTTATTAAAGTATTAGGTTGCTAGTTTTTCTTAACTTTCTAGCAGAATTTGGGGGGAAAGTTTGGAAAGGTATTAAGCCAAAATTCTTTTCCTCTTACAGCTTCATGATATAGAATTGGACAGGTTAGCTTTTCTTAGTACTATGACTTGAAAACCTATTCTCTAAGTAATAATTTTGGAAATTTTCGAGTTTTAAAAACTCACTATTGTCAGCAATGTTGAGTATATATATTTTATTGCACAAATCTAAAAGGAAGACAAATTGCAGCTGGATATTTGGTAATTTTTCTTTGCAGTTAACTCTTGATTTTTTTATTTCAGTAGAAGGAACCAATAACCACAATCATTACAATTAAGATCTTAAGTTCGTGTAACAGGGCTTAACATGCATCTCATCTGAATCCTTTTTGTTTTCTATAAGATCAACGGAGCTTGACTTATATTTCTTTTATAGATGAGGAAATTGTAGACGAGAAAAGGCTCACATGGGCTCACAAAGAAAAATGCTCTATTCAACACCATCAAGGAAATAGGTAGCAGGTGCTTGCCTGGTAACCATGTCTTTTAACTCCTGGGCCACTTTTTTTTTTTTTAATCTTACATGTTTCCACCCCCTGCCTTTTGTTATTTGGTGACCAGGACCAATTATATTTGGTTGTTGGTACTCTGGGCATTGAAGACACATTTTCTTATTCCTGCTTTGAGCCTGTTTTGAGTAAAAAGAATCTTCTGAAATAGAATTTTACCCAAGCTCTAACCAGGCAATGCCTCATATGACTCATCTAAAACTGAAGAAAACATTCTTTGCTTTAAAATGGTTATACATGGGACTGGAGAGATAGCAAAGTGGTAGGGCATTTGCCTTGCATGCAGTTGACCCCTGCATGGATGGCGGTTTAAATCCTGGCATCCCATATGGTCCCCTGAGCCTGCCAGGAGTGATTTCTGAGCACAGAGCTAGGAGTAACCTCTTAGCACCACTGGGTGTGACCCAAAAACAGAACAAAAATTTGTTATACATTTATCTCTATTATTATTAAAATTCACTTGTGTTTTTTTTTGTTTGTTTGTTTTACAGACAGTAGTTTAGTTGCATAGTTAAATATCTTTCACATTAAGAGCAGGGATAGTACAGGAATTAGGCACATGCATGCACTGAGTGCAGTCCTCTGCACATGTGACCTCCTGGAAACCTGTGAGTGGGCTATGATGCTCCAATACTACAGAGCTAGAGCAGCATTGCCTCCTCGGTTGCCAGCACAGATCCCCAACAGCCCAGGTGGTCCTTGAGAGGATCCCACCGAAAATAAAACAGCTTTCACTTTGTATTAATAAAATCTTTTAAAAATATGTTTTTAAATAACACTGGTGCTCAGCTTGGGCGTCACTCCCAGGAGTGCTCAGGAGAGCATGTAGTGCTAAGAATATAACCTAGGGTTATGACATGTAAAGTGTGTGCACCAGATCCATCCTCTTGACTCTGGAATGCTTTTTTTTTTTTAAATAAAAAAAATTTTTTTTTGGTTTTTGGGTCACACCCAGCAGTGCTCAGGGGTTACTCCTGGCTCTACCCTCAGAAATCGCCCCTGGCGGGCTCGGGGGACCATATGGGATGCCAGGATTCGAACCACCATCCTTCTGCATGCAAGGCAAATGCCCTACCTCCATGCTATCTCTCTGGACCCAATAAATAAATTATTTGATTGAATCACGGTGAGATACAAAGTTGTTCATGATTGAGTTTCAGTTATAGGATGTACAATACTCATCACCAGTGCACATTTCCCACCACCAATGCCCCCACTTTTTCTCTGGCCCTCCCCCCAGCCGCCTTCTCCCCTGGCAGACACTTTTCTTCTCTCTGCCACAGTCTGTCTCTGTCTCTTTTTTTCTTTTAGATTATGTGGTTTGCAATATTGTTGCTGAAGGGGGTACATGCATATCACATAATCTCTTCTCAGCAACCAGTTCTTGTACAGCGTGATCATTTCCAACTATCATTGTCATAGTGGTCCCTTCTTTGTCCTATCTGCACTCCCCTGCTGTTTTTGGCAAGCTCTCTGCCATAAACTGGTTGTCCTGGCCCTTGTCTCTATTCTCTGGATATTAATACCATACTATCTTTTTGTTTATATCCAACAAATGGGTGCCATCTCTATGACTATCCCTCTCCCTCTATCTCATTTCACTCAGCATAGTCATCTTCATATCCATCCAAGTTTAAGAAAATTTTCCGACTCTTCATTTTTGCTCTGGTATTTTTTTAATTGTCTACATAGTTTTCTTACAAAATTTTCTTTAGCAAATAATTTTTTTTGTCTATCTCTTTGTAAAAAAAAAGGTTTGTTCTACATAGAAGGAGCATTTTATTGCTTGCAAACTCTTTAAAAAGTCATGTAAGAAGGGCTGGAGCAGTGGTGCAAATGGTAAGGCATCTGCCTTGCCCTCGAGGACCATGGTTCGATCCCCCATCATCCCATATGGTCCCCCAAGCCAGGAGCAATTTCTGAGTGCATAGCCAGGAATAACCTCTGAGTGTCACCGGGTGTGGCCCCAGAACTCCCAAAAAAAGTCATTTAAGAAAAAAATTTTTGGCCTTTTGTAATCATTTGAGGTTACTGGTTTTACTCATTCTTTTCTGACTCTTGAAAGGAAATTTAGTACTAAATTATGTCTTAGATAAAATAGTCTCTAAAGATATAGTCTGTTTTGTAATTGCCTTTTGGTACATTTATAGTTTCAAAACATTATACTCTACCACAGTAAATTTTAATCACGATTGCTCATGACATTGTTTTACATTCTAAAATAACTTTGGGATTACATCTAGAAATACTCAAGGCTTACTCCTAATTGCACTCAGGGATCACTCCTGATCTGGTGTGGTCATGGGCTTGGGCAATCATATTGGGTGCTGGGATCAAACCTGGGTTGGCCACATGCAAGGCAAGTGCCATTCTACAATACTATCTTCCTAGCCCCTCATTTTTATTTCTTTCCATTTCCTTTCTTCTTTATTGCTCAGATTCTAGCACTAGATTCAGATATATCCATTGTGTGCTCTTTCTGTACAGACTTGGATTAAATGAGAAAGTTTAACTAATTGTTTCATAAACCAGAGATGTAATTTCATTGCCTTAATTAAAGCAAGAATTTCAACACCAATGGTGATTTATATAACTATTGCTGTAATGGGATGCCTGTATAGAGGATGCAAATCACATTACCGTGTAAATTACAATAATTTAAATGGAATCATTTTATTACCACTAAATAAAACAGTGATGTGTTCCTCTATAGACCATTCACTGCAGCTCCAAATAAGTTCTGCACCAATATAGCAAACACAGAGCGATGTGAAGAAATAGTTTACACTGCTTTCATTTCTTAAAATAAATCAATTAATGGTCAACAGTTGTTTCCTCGATTGCACTTGCCATGTTTCAGATAGTCTTGTGTGACAGGTGACTCTTTGCATTGAAACATATTTGACCAGGAGCTCTTTGCACTGAAACTTACTGCCCATCTAGATGGGTTCTCATTTTTCTCACTGTGCAACTGAATTCTTCTTTGCACAGTCCCATTGAATCTGGGAATTTTAAGAGTGTAACATAGGAGGAAGTTTCATATAATTAAGTGGTCTCTGAAGGATCTGATGACCATGTCTTAAGGTTTGGACTATTTCCTACTGTGTTTGACCTCAGGACAGCTTGTTGTGTTGTTAACATTGGGACAAAGCCAAGGCCAGGTTTTTAGGTCAGCTGCAGCTGCTCTTCCTCTCTTCCCATGGGCTACTAACCTCTGAACTCTGGAGAGTCCTGACCCAGACTTAATTGGGTGGAAATTCTGTCAGCAGAATTAACATTCCCATGGTTCTGGAAAATATAGTTTTCATTTTCACACCATGAATTGCAGGTCTTTGAAGAAAGCTGTTCCTTAGTGAGTCAGGTTTTCAGATTACATCTCTGTTGGTAAGCACAGACTGTGATAAACTTGAAAAGCATGAAGAAATGGAGCGATGGACTTGTAAATTCAAACTAAAACCCTGCATGATTCCTCTTCTCAATTTTTAATTCAGATCCTGAACATTTCTGTGATTTTTAAATTATTTCTTTTTTTAATCCATGTTTTTGGATTACCTTTAGAAAAATATTAGGGGTTTTACCTGGAACTCAGGTTTTCCATTTTTCTAGTCTCTGATCCTTCTGAGGATTTCTCTGTTTCATATATCGATCTATGCTATATAAAACCAATCAATTGTTGCTTGTAATGTTCATGTCGTAAAGTATAAAGTAT
This sequence comes from Crocidura indochinensis, assembly GCA_004027635.1. Classification (NCBI taxonomy): domain Eukaryota; kingdom Metazoa; phylum Chordata; class Mammalia; order Eulipotyphla; family Soricidae; genus Crocidura; species Crocidura indochinensis. The sequence goes on along the minus strand of PVKC010006999.1, from coordinate 14,152 downwards.
AGAATGCCACTCAATTGTATGCTTTGTTTTAAAAATGAAAAATAAGATTTTGGTATTTCCTGTATTTTCTATTTTTTCTACCCCTTCCATCTTACAGATGAGAAAACAGACTCAGTGAATGGGTCTAAATATGTTAACTAACCTCTTGGTATTTTCTAAGGAAAATAATGAATTATGACCCCATGAAGTTTAGCACTTTGAAATGTAGGTATTTACTCAATGCAGATACTGTGTTTTGAAATGTTTCTCCTTAGATCACCCAGGATGAAAGCAGTTAGTAGCTTAATATTGGCTTGTTCAACCTAAAAAGGGGTATTCTGGTAATAGCTGCAAACAGCCTGTTCTGGGGCACTAGTCACTTCTAATACCAACTTACCAAAATTCTGAATTACTTTGGGAATGTACCACTCTTTGTCTTATTTATTCTTCTTCATTATAGTAAGGATTTTATTATGACATTATTCCTCAAATACTGTATATTGTTTAAAATAAGATATATAATTTATATAATATAATAATATAAATATATTTAAAATAAAATATATTTAAAACAAAATACATAAAAAATTTTACAATAAAGTAAAATATATAAGAAATATATACAATAAAATTAAGTAAAAAATGTGTATTTGGGGTTCCAAAAGTAGTAATCCATGCCCTTAGTCTTTGATGCTTTTTTTAAAATGTATTTTGGTAAGTCTGAGAACATTATGTACTGTAGACATTGGGTACTCATATACAGTTTAGAAATTGAGGTTTAGAGGAAAATAATCTCTTTGGCACTGTTTACTTGAACTTTTTCTAAACTCTTTGAACATGTAAATATATTTCTCCCACTTCTTTTTTGAGTATCATATTGTTCTACTTTTAGAAACACTGGACTAGATTAAATTGCAACAGATCTATAGTCTACTGGCCAAATACAGCTTCACACCAGTTCATGTATATAAAGTTTTTTTGGAACATAACTATGAGCATTCATTTAAAGACCACTCTGCATTGCTGGAGTTGTGTAACTTCCACAAAGATGATGTATAACTGCCACAAATGATCCACAGTGCTCCAGATATTTCTGATTTTTTGTGGGAAGTTTTTGTGTAGTAGATTTAGTTTTTGAGCATCAAAGTAATTCATGGTCACGGCTGAAAAAATTCAGAGTGTTGAGAAGCATTGATCATACAAAACAAAAGTCTTAATTTGTTTTACAACATATTTGTGGGATTCCTTTTTATTATTTTAGTGGTGATTACTTTTACAACTCCAAAATAGGGATTTACTTCATTGCTTAGTTTCATTGATTGACTACCTGCTATAAGAGATGAAGCATTCATATGAGATCTGCAGCTCCTTAGTTTTATCCCACCATGAGTTTCTCCATGAACTCCCATTGCAATTCATTTATATCCAAACCTCTTCCATCTACTTTCTGCCTTCTAGCTCAGATTACAGAGTTTTGAGATGAATATGCTAATTCTTCCACTTGTACTTTTTTCCATTTCCTCATCGATGTCTTTACTCTCTTCAGTTTAGCTTGGGAACATTTGTCTCCCCCTTCCCACTGGTACTACTTTGTTTGGTTTATAAATCTCTGTTGCAAGCCAATGAGTGTGTTAATGCAATTATTGTCTTGAAGTAAAGCTAAGCTGTGTGCTGTAAATAGTTTCTTTTATTTCTAACATCACAGCATCAACATTACTCAAAGTTTCTATGTCATTTTTAAGGAGTTTGTTCAATTGGTTTGTTCATTTTGTTCAATTTTATCAGTTGCTTTGAATCATGACACATTTGGATTACATCTTCCTTTATTTTGTTGGCTTTTTCTTAAGTTTTGTTCTCCTCTACCTATTCCTTTAATACAGTATTTCCATTACCTCATCCTCAATACTTTCTCGTGAAACTCATTGATCTTTTGCCTAGAATACATTCATTTCTCATGTTGATTTTCTTTTGTACTGCCCATACTACATTAAAGTTCTCATGGCTTCCCATGTTTGTTTCTTTTAATTTCCTTTGAATCCAGACTTTGTTCTACCTCTCTTATAGCCTGCATTTCCCCCTTTCTTGTTTGTTGATTTGTTTTTGTTCTTTTACCCCCATTTTGATGGTATATAGTTTCATACAATAGCCTCAAGTTGAGGTAGACCTTCTGAGTATTGCATCTTTGAAGATTACAGCAAATAGGGAGTTAGAGGTTTGAAATACATTTTTTATCCAGTGTCAAAGATATTGCCTGATCACTGATTTGAAAAGCCACCTGCTATTCTGATTTTTTTCAATCATTTTTAACTGATTTTTTTCAAGCTCCTAGTATTTGTTCCTTTACTCCTCAATATTCTGCAGTTTCACAGTGAAGTGAAAAGATGAGTCTTTCCTCATTTATTGTGTCTAGTAGTCAAGGGGTGGAACAGTCAGATGATATTCAAGAGATAAAACTCACACAGAAATTTAAACATAAAAAATTTGAGGAATTGTTTATTAGCAGCTGAAAATTGACTCCCAAGTGGCAAATAACTGCTGAAGGAAAAGAAGAATTGTAAAGAATAAAGTAGAGGGACCAGAGCAATAGCACAATGGTAGGGTGTTTGCCTTGCAAACGAATGGACCCAGGTTCAATTCCCAGCATCATCCACATGGTCCTCAAGCCCGTCAGGAGCAATTTCTGAGCACAAAGCAAAGAATAAGCCCTGAGCACTGCTGGGTGTAACCCCAAAACTGAAATAAATAAATAAACAAATACATAAATGTATGTTAAAAAAAAACTAAAGACGAGATAATTTTAAAGAGAATACCCAAAAGGTAGGTGAATGGAACATCCACTAACTCTAGGATTCAGGTTCATCAGATCTGAAAGTGCTGCCCCTTCTCCATTCTCAAAGCTGGTTGTCAGGTCCCCATGGACAGGATATGGTGATAGTCTGGTGAGATGTTCTCTGTGTCTCTGGGCCACCCTGGCAATCTAATTAGAGAGCCAGGTACCTAAAGTAATAGTCAAGCTTGAGAGACTTATTGGGATGCTACCTTCTCCCGTACTCATTAGAAACCACCCTCAGGGTTGCTATCACAACCCACTGGGATTGACTTCAGGTAGTTGAGGACAGCAAGAATATGTTGGCAAGAGCGTGACTGATGGAGAAACTCCTACAATATTCCTTCATAGCCCAATGAAGCTTAGTCTACCTAATGTTAGCTGAAACAGGAGAGACCAAATAGGATCCCTCATCACCTCGCCCCACTCCACCTCACTTCTTTTCAAAATTGCTTTCTGTGCTTTTGGTTACCCGTGGTCAACTTAGGTCACAAAGTAGAATGAACATGATGTTTTATTTATTTTTTGTTTTTTTGTTTTTGGGTTCCACCCAGCAGCACTCAAGGGTTACTCTTGGCCTTGTGCTCTTGGCAGGCTCAGGAGACCATATGAGATGCCAGGATTTGAACCACCATCCTTCTGCATGCAAGGCAAATGCCCTACCTCCATGGTATCTCTCCAGGCCCTGACATGATGTTTTAAGGGAAAGAAAAAAAGTCTTATAAAGAGAATAATATAATGTTATTGTTATTTTATTTGATATTAATTGTTAACATCTTCCTGCGCCTAATATATAAATTTAATTTTATCATAGGCATGCATGAATTAGGAAACAACATTGTTTGTAAGGGATTTAGTACTGTCTGGGGTTAAGGTGTCTCCTGAGGGTCTTGGAACATATCCCCCCTGTAACAAGGTAGAGTCTATGGTATCATTAAAACAAAGAAGGTAGTATGGAGCTAAGAGGCAATGCAGAGATGATTGATACAATCTTGAAGTCCTAACACTCTAGCTCTGATCAGTTATCGGCTATTATTTCTGTCATAATTTCTTCATTTCTTTGCTACTCCATTTTTCTGTGGTTTTTCAGAACTGTTAATTAAACGTCATCCTGGATGAGTCCTGTCTTTTTATCTTTTTTTTTCATTTCCTTTGCATTATGGGGGATTTCCATCACTTTATGTTCTGCCTCTTATTAAAGTTTTTATTCAGAAATATATTTTTAGATTTTGCAAGCTTTTTTTCAGTGTATATTTTTCTAAGCATTTGATCTTCAACTCTTAGTTATATTGATAGTTATATTTTTTCACAAATGTATCAAACTTTTATTTCCTAATGACTAATTATTTACACTCTAAATTTACACATTTTAAAGTCAATTTTTAACCATCATTTAAGTGGGGCATACTACCTGTTTAAAGCACAGCTCTGATAGCTCTGATACACACTAGCTCTTGACCTTTCTGAGCCTTAATCTCTTCCTTTAAATAGTAACTTTCAGGAGTGCTGTGAGAGTAAATGAGATAATACATGAAATGTCCTTAGTACAGTGGCTTTAGTATTATTTGTATATATGACACATTACTTTAAACTGATTGTAATCTGTTTGATTATTACTTAAAAAGCACTTCTAATCTATAAAATATTGTTTGTTAGATTTGGGGTTCAGTTAATGTTGCTGCCACTATTATTACTACATCTACACACCAAACTCTTTAAACAAGCAGGCATAGTAATTAACATAATTTAGTTAAGGGCAAAATTAATGACATGAAACTTGAAGACATTTAAAGTCTTCTTTTCTTGGAAATTTTCATCCAAATATTTCAAATTTTGAAACTCTACAGAGATGTGGGAATAACAGTTTAATGAAGCTCTTACTTTTCACCTAGTTTTTATTCACAGGGCCTTTTCCCTTCCTTGTTTTGAACCCTTTGAACTTAAGTAGTGGAACTCATCTTAAATAAATCATGGTACTCATCCCTAAATAAATAGTCCTGTCATTTCCGATGAATAAAGGCAGCCTCCTCATAACCACAATACTATTGTTTCACTGAAAGAAATTAACTTTAATTCAATAATAATATAATATCTAGTATTCTGTCCCTTTATAATTTTTGATTGTCCCTAAGTAACTTTTTATGTCTACAACCCCTCACCCGCAGCAGTTAGCTTTCATGCATTTCTTTTATTTTTGCTTTTGTAGTTTCTTTTTTTTTTCCTTTGGTTTTTGGGTCACACCCGGCAGTGCTCAGGGGTTACTCCTGGCTCCATGCTCAGAAATTGCTCCTGGCAGGCACGGGGGACCATATGGGGCACCAGGATTCGAACCGATGACCTTTTGCATGAAAGGCAAACGCCTTACCTCCATGCTATCTCCCGGGCCCCTGCTTTTGTAGTTTCTTATAAAAGCACAATATGGTTCTTTTATTTTTCATGAATCTGGCCCCATTACCCCAAACCCTGAACTAGTTGTGGTCATGACAAATATTCCACAGTCTGTGTCTGCCTTGTTGTTTCCAAATGGTACTCTTCTTATCTGATCATATCAACAGTATAATTAGGTTACCCCCATTTGGAAGCTGGGCTTGATCACTCAGGTGAAAACCATAAAATCCTTTTGAGTTGAAAGGGATATAAATTCCAGGTTCATATGGACCTCACTGGTCCATACAGATAGCTTTCCATTCAAATCTACTTTGACTGAATCATCTTCTTTCCATTTACCTTAAATCCACAAACAATGAGAAACCAAACCTAACCCTAAGAGGAAGCAACTGAGCCTTAAAAAACTAAAAATATGGGGGGGGAATTTTGGAAAAGGAGAGATAGTAACAGACCTGTTTTAACGTCCTTATCATTTTTAATTTACACAAAACCCCAAACCCATACTCTGACCTAGATTCGTTCACACTACCACTCAGTGTACATTGGGCCCCATTGTAATTTGGGATTTTCTTGACTAAGATCCTAAGAGCTAAATATTCACTTTTATTTGTGTCAATTTTATAGCCCAGTGAAAAGAAATACAATTATTCCAGTTAATGATTATTTGTTTGACAGTCTGTGGAGTTCAGAGATTTTTAGCACTCAGGATCCGAAGAGGATCTGGAAAGCACCATGCCTGCCCTCCTAGAGTTGAGGGGAATTCCAGAGTCTGAATGTATCACTTTGAGTCTTCAGTTGGTTTGTCCCAGAAATGGAAGCTGCAGGAAAGCAGCTCCCTAAGTTACTGTCCTTTAGCAGGATAAGCCATGGATAGTGTGTCTAAACCTCAGGATGGGTCAAAGGCTTGAGAACTGGTTTGGGGATTTTATTTTCAGAGTCACTTTAATAGATTTTTTTTTTTGGGTCACACCCGGCAGTGCTCAGGGGTTACTCCTGGCTCCATGCTCAGAAATCGCTCCTGGCAGGCACGGGGGACCATATGGGGCACTGGGATTCGAACCGATGACCTTTTGCATGAAAGGCAAACGCCTTACCTCCATGCTATCTCCCGGGCCCCCACTTTAATAGATTTGACTGACTTTTTTTATGAAAATGTATTAGTTCTATTGATCAGCTGGACCATATTGATGAATTTTGTCTACATATTCTGGTTGCTGTCTGCTGACTTCCAACTTACAGCACATTCAGTATGTGGGGGAAGTGTCTGAGCCTGTACTAGGGGCTTGCAGCTTACGGCCAGTCTAGCAATTTGTCCTAATTTTCTTAGTAGAATCAAAGACCAAGGGTGTGTTTCTGTAAATGCTATAGGAAGAACATCTGGTAGTCTTGTTGTAGTGACTTTTTCTTTTTCCTTTGATAGCCTTAATTTAATGGGACTGCCACTCAATAGCAAATCTCCCCTCCTTTATAGATGTCTTTTTGAGGTGTAAGCATGAGCAGTGTACTGTGAAATATCTCTTTGTTTAAATTTTGTTTTGTCTTTTTTGGGGGAGGTGGATGTTCTAGTTTTACTGTAGTAGTTCTACTCCAGTAGAATTGGGGCTACTCCAGTCTCTATCTGGGAAGGTAATACTTGCTGAGGATCAAACCTGGGCTTCCTGTCCTTTGAGCAAGCTTCCTAGTCCTGGTCATAATTAAAAAAATGCACTGTGTCTTGTCAGACATAATTTTAGGCATGTATAATTCTTTTAATATTTTATTTACAAGGGGAGAGCTCAAGTGGCACACAACATGCTAAGCAAGTACAAGGCCAGCTTTGATCCCCAGCACCATATATTGACTGACCCTAACACAGCTGAGTTAGTTCCTGGAGCCCTCAGCACTACTGGCACAAAAACTAAACCATCACATCAGCTACTAAGCAGTGCTAGAATGACCCTCAGTCCTTGTACAATGCTAAGGGTAGCCCTTATAATAAATTTTTAAACTATATATATATATGTATATATATTATGTGATATTTCAAACTTTCTAGAATTTTACAATATATTAAAAGATAACTTGGAGTTATGTAATTAAACTATTTACTTAAATATTTCAAATATCAGATAAAATTAATTTATCAACTACAAGTGCTCATTTATTAACAAGAGTGTAATAATTTGTAACAAGTTATTTCTTTTCCAAATGAAGAATATCTTTTCAATTTTTGCTCTTAGTTTTGTTGGGGTGTGATAGAGGGACATACCTGGTAGTGTTCAGGTCTTAGTTCTGGCCCTGTAGTGAGAGATTACTCTTTAGAGTGGATGGGACAACATAATGTGGCAGGGTGGAACTGAGCTTGGTTGCATGTAAGGAAAATGCCTTAACCTTAATGGGAAATCTCTTTAATAGGAAATATGGTTGATGGATATATTTTTAGATGTCAGTAAGATACAAAGAGCAACTGTCTTTTGTTTCTTGAGTTGTACCCACCCCCGCCTTCCCCCAGACACACACACAAACTATTTTAAGCCAAACATGGAATTCCTTCACTTGTGTTCAAGGGATTCCAGCAGAGAAGTGGCTTCAGAGCCTGTGTAGATTGGTCTCCGTTACTTTTCCAACAGAAGGTCCCATGCAATGGATGAGCTCCCTTCTCTCTGAAAGTAAACTTTAAAAGAAAATCTAACTGGCTAGGTACCAATCACAGAAATTCCATTTAGAGATATAAACTAAAAATTGTTTGAAGCTTTCTTCAAGCTTTGGAAATCAAATGGACTGAAAAGGGGCTGAATCAGGCGACAAGGTAGTAAAACTCTATATCCAATGTGGCTGCAACCTGTTTAAGGAGCCAGGAGCCAGTGTGGTGGAAAGAGCACCCTCGTCAAATGACACTGTCAAACTGTATTCAATGTGTTCAATGTGCTCAGAAGACAAACCGGAGCAACTGGTTGACCAGCTGGATTAAACTCAGTCCTTTTCTTTGTCTGATAGTGAAAGAAAATATTGGATTTTAATAATTGAACAACTGTTGTTCAGTCATTAGATATTTTATGATGGCTTTGAGGCCAAATTTATGAGGCCAAATTGACAAAAGGGTTTTTTTTTAATTTTTTTTAAGGAGATTTTCTAAATTTTTTAGCAAGTAGTGTTGCTGGTGGTGAAATGTGGGATATGAAACCAGCTGGGTCTAAGTCTCAGGCATGCAAACTGAATGCTTTTCAAGGGGAAGAAGGTTTCCAGATTCATGATAGAAATGCTCTTTCTTCAAAAGGCAAGAAAAGGCTGACAATGAGTGTTTATTGCTTCACCAAAAGTAAGTTGTTTACTATAGCATATTAAAACCTCTGGGGGGGGGAAATAATTGAGAGTTAGAAGAATAAGAAATGCTGAGACTATTTTTCTATTAACTATGATGCCAATTTGAGACAAAATAAAGGCCACAACAGGGGCCTCAGATATGGTTAAGCAATGTTTTGCATGTATGAAGCCCTGGGTTAGATCTCAAATTCAGAACATTATCACCACAGCAAAGGAAAGCAAACAGTCAGTTTCCCTGAGAAAACCTTTAGACAGGTCCTTCCTCTAATCTACCAGTACAACCCAGGGACCCCTTTTTCTTATCAGGAAGACACAGGCAAAATTCTTTCTGCAATAGAAACTTGAAAATACCACATGAAGAATTCTGGACAACGTCCTGGATAAGTTCTCTCTCATAACTTATAAGGCAGAGAAGAAATTTACTCAAAATCTACTATTTATGAGACAACTTTGAGTGGTTTCTTTCCATGCTTCCCCATCCTCATCTCAAGGGTTAATTCTATACTATCTAGATACATAAAAACCTGTTGTCCTGTGCCAACTGCTCAAAAACATCAAAGCTCAACCATTTTCAGGAGGGGGAGAAAGCGAGCAAGAGATATGTTGACATTGTTCTGGATTCCTCGTCTCCCTCCTCAGATAAGCCTGAAGCAGCACTAACACAAGGCACCCCCATGACAGTAGGCCGAGCCAACACATCCGTGGAGTGTGCTTTTTCTTGGGTTTTGTTTGCATTCTTTACCACCTCCTGTCATCATGCAACAACAGGTCCCACGTGCTCCTTCACTCTCTGTCCACAGCAATGGACAAACGACCCAGGCCAGAAAAGATGACTTAGGAAAAGCATTAGAAGACCTGCCAGCAATCTTTCTCCTACTATGTCTCCTTTTTGTTGATATCCAGTATCCCTGTTGATCTCTAGCAAAAATTATTTTCTAAACTCTTAGATCTTAACCCACTGATTCTAATCACTTCTATCCCCCAAAATACCAGAAGGGGGCTAGAGCAATAGTACAGCAGGCATGGTGTTTGTCTTGCACACAGCCTATGCTGACTCAATTCCTAGCTTCCCTATGGTCCCCCAAGTCTGCCGGGAGTGTTCCTTGAGTGCAGAACCATGTAGCCCAAAAACAACACAAAAAGAGAAAAAAATATCAGGAGGAGTGGGTGTGTGAAGGGTGGAGGTAAACCTGAGAATATCTTATCCATCTCACCTTTTCTGAGCCCACTGTCACTTCCAGATCCTTTTACATGATTCTATTTCTTTTTTTAAATCATATATATAATTTTTCATGCCAATGAACTTTTTGTATACATTCACATATATGCTGACCTTTTCTTTTTTAAATATAAAATCTTTATTTAAGCATAATGTTTACAAACATGACTGTAGTTGGGTTTCAGTCATAAACAGAACACCCCCCTTCACCAGTGCCCCACTCCCTCTTTCCCAACCCCTGCCTGTATTCAAAGCATTTTACTTCTCTCATTAAAATAGTCATGATAGTTGTTAGCGTAGTTATTTCTAAGGTGGGCCAACTTAGATTGGTTATTAGCTTGCCAATCTCTTTGCTGTTTCCCACTAACTCCAAATTATTCATTTTTTCCCCTTCTGGCTATATTAAGAGAACATTACATTGGATCTTAGAAACACAATACAACAATGAGTATACTAGCCACAACTGCAGTAGAACTATTAATTTTTGTCATTCTCCTCCTTGTTCATAATAATAAACACATATGTATCTTCTTAATGAGGTACACTGGTCATTCATCATAGTTGTCAGGAGTCTGCATGAGTTAGGGAGGCTGACTGCTACAGTCCCTTAGAAGTCTCAAAGGAGACTGTTTAGCACAGTTTAGTACCTCAAATCTCGAATTTCAATTACCTTTATGTCACAGTCAGTCCATGGCTAGGGGCAACACTTTCTCTTTGGCTGTTTCATGAAATGAAGTGTTTAAATGAGGAGAGATTTGATTAATGTTAGGCACAGTCAAACCCATATATTTCAGACAGGTTCTAGCAGGATTTCATTATTCTGGCATTAGACTTGAAAAGAATGTTCGTGGGAATGGTCTATAGGGAGACAGATCTGAAATCCACTTGTGTCTTATATGTGGGCACCCCACTACCGCACTGTGGCCCTTGCCTGTACCCTCTTTCCTGCTTTTGTGTGACATCATGTAGTCTGCCTTGGTCTCTCATCTCTTCCTCTTAGTATCCTTCAGAAAACATCACCCTTTTCATAAGTCTAGAACCAGCTATCAAGACTGTACTTTCTATTTCCACTATTAGAGTTGTTTTTATCTTCATGTGAGGGTATGGGAAGAAGAAGCATTTCCTCAACTGTTGTTTTCCCCTTTTCATCTCTGTCTTCATTTCTCACCTGGGTTCTTTAAACAGACAAAGTAGAGATCCTATAAAGACTCTGGAACTGCTCCACTTGACTTGAAACCTGGGCTGGTTCTGATACATGGACAAGTTATATAGCTATTCTGTGCTTCAGTTCTCTGACCTAGAAAATGGGCAAACATCATTTGTATTCAGTGGATGAGTATGTTTTAAGTAAGTTCACAAAGACTGTTGCAAATGTTTTTTTTTTTTCTAGTGCTGTTGATCATACCTTACCATATGGTGTATATAGGTCTTCTAGAATAGGGTTCCCCAAATTACGGCCCATGGGCCACATGCAGCTTGCTGAGAACATTTATCAGGGCTGTTGGGTATTTTTGCCACCACTGCCTGTCCTGTTTAGCAGCTGACTTGTTCCAGACCCATATGTGGGATCATATTTGTCAGCACTCTGACTCCCCTCTTTCCTCTCAATCTCAGGCAGGGGTTCTCAAATTATGGCCCACCAAAAGCAGACCCATAATTTCCATTGAAATACTGGTAAGTTTGTTGATTTCGCTTTACTTTTTTTTTAATTTAAATATTGTATTTGTTCCAATTTGTTGTTGTTGTTGTTGTTGTTGTTTTTATTTCAAAATAACATTTGTGCAGTGTGCTTAGGAATCTGTTCATAGTTTTTATTTTTTAAACTATAGAGTCTGACCTCCAATGGTCTGGGGATAGTGAACTGGCCACTGTTTAAAAAGTTTGAGTACTAGAGTAACCATAGGGAAAAAAAATTTTTAGAATGCTTTATAGCATTCTATTTTATAAAGTGTTGCTTTTTGTAGTTTCTTTGCAATAACTAAAATTTCTCATCAAGAAATTGAATGGAAAGGATCAACTTTCATGAGAGAAAACATCTCTCATTATTCTTCCAGGTTTCTCAGAAAGTAGGAAGTGATTTTCTTCTGCAGGAAAAGGAATAACTGCCTGAGTACCTTGTACAACAAATATACTTCATGCAAGACTCTTAAAGCTAGTAACAATCTTACGGATTTGTTCCTACACCCATTTAGAGAAGAGTGATACGTGGAAATCGAGGATCTTTGTTGGGGTAGGGTTGGGGAACAGGGTTTGAATTGTCTGTGGGGTTTCTAAGCTCTCTGTGAGGAAGCCTAGCATGGCTGAGGGTTGAGAGGCAGAGCTGAATGGTTCATTTTCTTTATTTCCTTATTTATTCTTAAATAAATACTTATTATTTAATAATAAATAAATAAACTTATTCTTAAAGTTACTAGGTAATCCTGAAACTCATTTCCTAGATGATCTTTTCTAAGTCAGTTGCTTAGGGCAAATTCACTTTTTGTTTCTTTAGGTTTGATTAAGCTTCTCTGTACCAGCCTCCATAGATTAAAAAACAAACAGAAAACTACACAGTTTCATTTTTACTATAAGCCTGGGTTTATAGTAAATTACTTACCTAACAGTAAATTATAGTAAGCTACCTACCTGGAGTCGGAACAGGGGTTTTCCTGGTGCTGGGATTTGTCGGTTCACTACCCTCCTTCCATCCAGGACACCAGAGCAGAAGACATATCATTCACTTAGCCTGAGTAACCAGTTTATGAGTGTGATTCTGGGATTTCCCTTCTTGTTGCTGGTACACCCACTATGGTAAAATTCAAGAGTCTAGAAAGCATAGCAAGTATTCCAAGTCACTTTGTAGGCCTCCAATGATTTAGAAGCTGGGGACTTTGTTGTCTTGCCTGGCAGCAACTCTTTAGTGACATCATAATACCAAATCCCTGCTTGCACATTAGTGAGAGAAACAACTTTGATAGCAAAACTCGTAGTCTTGGCTTTTCAGAAAGAATTAGTGAACAAACTAAATCATGAATATTTGTTCATGATTTGGTTTTTTGTTTGTTTGTTTGTTTGGTTGGTTGGTTGGTTTTTGGGCCACACCTGGTGACGCTCAGGGGTTACTCCTGGCTATGCGCTCAGACATCACTCCTGGCAGGCACAGGGGACCATATGGGGAACCGGGGGATCGAACTGCGGTCCATCCTAGGTTAGCACAAGGCAAGACAGGCACCTTACCTCCAGCACCACTGCCCGGCCCCCTCATGATTTGTTTTGATCGCAGATGCTGATAACACTCTAAAAATGATTATTTTTAACAAATAATAAAATTATATATAATATATATAAATTATATATACCAGATACTTTAAATTTCTTGTCATCACTTATTGTGGTAGTTGGAAAGGTAAAAGATAAGAATCTACTATAGAAATTGCAGCTTGATTGATGAAACTTTGTATTACTTTTCTTATTGTTCTTGGAAGAAAATGTTCCTTTGAATAATTGATGCTTCTAAAATGAAACTTTGTGTTTTTATATTAGAATAGCTGTCATTACTGAAGTGAATGTTAGATAGCTCTGAATATTTTCTTTGTATAATAAGCATTTTGAACATAGAAAAACAGCCAACTTGATTGTTCTCAGGTTAAGTTCAGACCACAAATTATACAAAGACACAGATAATTGCAGATGATTGAACTAATCACAATATGCAGATCAGCAACAACTAAGAAACATAGAGGTTGTCTCCATAGTTTAAAATATGATGCTAAAAATTGTATAGTCAATCATATTCAGGAAAATAAATATATTAGTGTACTTTGATTCTTTAAAAATAATTGAGGCTGGGACTTGAATGATTGTGCAGCAAGTAAGGCCTTTGCTTTGCACAGTCTATTGAGCAAATAATTTGTTTGTTTTTGGGTCAAGCCTTGGCATTTCATATGGTCTTTGAGACCACTAGGAATAATTCCTGAGTGCAGAGTCAGAAGTAATCTCTGGCTGTTGCCCATAACCCCTCCCCCCAAGATACCCAATAATAATAACTGAGGCAAATATACTTCATGATTTTTTTGTTTGTTTGTTTTTGGGCCACACCCGGTGATGCTCAGGGGTTACTCCTGGCTATTCGCTCAGAAGTCGCTCCTGGCAGGCACGGGGGAGGGGACCATATGGGGAACCGGGGGATCGAACCGCAGTCTGTCCTAGGTTAGCGCAGGCAAGGCAGGCACCTTACCTCCAGCGCCACCGCCCGGCTCCTCCTTCATGATTTTGTAATCTTTGTTTTTATTTTACATAAAATAAAAATGCCTTTTTTGGGTTTTTTTGGCTTTTTGGCTTTTTGGGTCAGACCTGGCTGTGCTCAGGATTTACACTCAGAAATCGCTCCTGGTAGGCACAGGGGACCATGTGGAATGCCAGGATTTGAACCATCATCTATCCTGTATCAGCTGCAT
>PVKC010006998.1:0-30213 GCA_004027635.1 Crocidura indochinensis | reverse complement strand
AAGAAAGAAAGAAAGAAAGAAAGAAAGAAAGAAAGAAAGAAAGAAAGAAAGAAAGAAAGAAAGAAAGAAAGAAAAAGAAGTAAGAGAGGGAAAGAAAAAAGGAAAGAAAGAAGAAAGGAAAGAATGAAAGAAACAGAACAAAGACAATAGATTTTTTTATTTTGTACTCTTGGCACACTAACTCTCACTTAATGAGTAATTAAAACAAAGAAAAGTGTATGTCAGTTTTTCAGGGCCATGGATGTCATTACTCCAAGCCCAAAGTATCTGAATTCAAAGTCTTTGCTCTCTTGAAACATACTGTATTAGAGAGCCTATCTTTCAATAAACTTTCCAATAATATCTCCACTATTTTCACTTTCCTTCTCTAGAAATTTATAGAAAGACTTTCATGGTCAAAATACGTATTTGCGTTGAGAATTGCTATGAGCCATAAATGTTTTCTTTCTTTTGTCTCATAAGCATGGGCTCTTTGGGTATGTCAATAATCACCTGATAGTTCCCTCACTTTCTAGGCTAGTTAGGTTTTAATTCTCTACTGACTGTCATTGAATTGTATAAAATCATAAGTTTACTGCTTTTACAGTCTCTTTCAGAAAAACTCACTTTCTTTCTGAAAATAAAATTAAACCAATAGTCCTAGTGCCCCATTCTGGCATGTATAGTCTTTTTTCTAATAACATGCTGAAGATATGGTCTCCACGATGCTTTCAATGTCTACTATCATTAAATAGTAACTAAGCCACACTTTGGACCATAAAATCCACTGGGACATAATGCCAGTCACAACACACTTTAAAGCAACCATTTATCTAACTTTCCTTCAGTATCCTGTCCATAGAAGTGTGAGAAACTTCTATAATTTTAGGAACCACCAAGACAATGATCAGAAAAAGAAAGGTTTTATTATTATTTTTATTTGGTGGTGCCATGGATTAAAACTAGAACCTCGCACATGCCAGCCAACTGTTGTACTGTTGAACTAAATCATTAGTACAGACGAAAAAAGGTGTTAACTAACATTATTACATATTATTGTGAATAGAAAGATTAAATGTTATACAAAATGTGTTGCCTTTTCATTTTGTTCACTTTGTAAATGAATAAAAATTTAGACAAGTATTACCTCGGGGTGGTAATTTACAATCCGAAAAAGATCCAAACTTTTCTTCTTGATTGCTTTCTTCAATCAAGTTTATATTCAAATCTTATTATATTCCAAATGTTTTTAAAAAGAAGAGCACTGACAAGGAAATTCTCTGGTTAATCTTCTTTTACAAATACTTTTCAACATAGTGTCAGAGAATCAGAAATGCCTGGGTAGCTTATTAAATGCCAATTACCAACTTTATTCCAAACTAACAGAATTTCTGCAATTGGGGCAGGAATTACAGATTTAATATTTTGTTTATTGCTATTTATATTCTTCATATTTACTCTGAAGTTTGAGCACTGCTGCTATACCATATCTACTTCACATTGCCAGATCAGATAAATTGTTTGCAGATGAAAATGCTGGAAGTTATAGAAGACAATTGACATAGAGTCTCCTACAAAACTCTGGATAAATTTCTGCCTTATTCTACATCTTCCTTTTCTTACACTTTACATAGAATTGATTTTTTTTATTGGTTTTAGTAAATTAGTTGGATAGATTATTTAGGACATAGTTAGATTATCTAAAACATTTTTAGTTCTAAGAGTTCAAACCAATCATTAGATAAAGACATTTATAAATGTTCTACAAAAGTTCATGAGAGTCTTTTTAGGATAAAAAGTGAAGCAATGATAGTAATTTAGTCTTTGAGTTTCACAAAATGGAACACAGAAAGGAGGTTAAAGATAATTTTAAAAACAACCTGACTGACTTTGGTAAGAGCACCAAATCACTACTTAGTTTCTTGTGTTGCTTCCTCATAGAGAAGTAGAATTCAACTGTCAATGAAAATTTCGAGTCACCTTGATCTCAAATATTCTATATAATATGATCATCTTTATTGATTCATAACTATTATCAGGTTGGGTACATGAATCGAATATTTTATAAAATAGTTTCACAGTAGTTCTAAGAGATCTCTGTGACTCTTAATTTGCTTATTCTTTCTTTAAAGGGTACATAAGAGAGGGTAATTTTATTCTTTTGAATTTGGCATGGGAAACCCTGCTGATCTGCCATGTATTCAACATCTAATATCATTAGAGGGATTAAATAATAATTTAATTAGCACCTATATTTATTCATCCTTGTAGTCATTGACTTAGGATCTTTCAAGTATTTATTGGTACATATTTTTGGGACATATAAACTTTCCTCTCTATTGGGGAACAAGAATATGAAGCACTAGATATAGTTATTGATTGCATAGATTTCATCATTCAATGATAAGGGGTAGAGTCTATTAGTAACAAAAAGTAAGCAGAACATTTTAGCATGGAATAGATATGATGATACTTTTCAACTACATATACAAAGAAATGACTAGAATAAGGGAAACTGGAGGTAAGAAACAATTGTAATCAACCATCTGAAAGAGCAATAATGTATACCTGTAGAACCATTGATCTTCCTTGAATTTCTTTGCTCATTTTTCTCTCTAAGTATTTAAGATTAGGGGGACCTCATCATTCAGTTCTGTTAATTGATTCTAATCAAACAAGGTTTGTGAACTCAAATATATTTTTAGAGAGTAAAACTGGTGTTCTGACACTCCAGTTAGAATATATCCACTCAGTTATAGGACAATGTCTTTTCTATTCAAACTGCTGCATAAAAAGTGTTTTTGACTAGACAGCTCATGATCAACAGAAATTTTTTTTTCTTTCAAAGATCTGAACACATTTCCGGCCTCCAGAAAATGAAAGTGCCAGCATGCTTTGAATTCTGCCAAAATCTCTCTGATGGAAGTCAGACAGTTTAGGGTTTGAATTATCATCCACTAAAGACCAAGAAATGAAAAAAATATATCTTATATCTTTTTTTTCTATCTATTCATTCAACACACTTTATTTTTCAAGATCTTTGTTTTTTGGGCTTCACCCTGTGGTGCTCAGTGTTTTTTTTAATCTTTATTTAAACACCATGATTGCAAACATGATTGTAGTTGTATGATTTCAGTCATGTAAACAACACCCCCATTCACCAGTGCACCATTCCCACCACCAATGTCCCAAATCTCCCTCTTCCCCACCCTACCCACATCTCTACTTGAGACAGGGTTTCTACTTCCCTCATCATTCACATTGTTAGAATAGTTCTCAATGTAGTTATTTCTCTAACAGCACTCATTACTCTTTGTGGTGATCTATATGTCATGAACTGCACTTTCCAGCTCTCATTTCTTTTGTCTCTGAGAATTATTGCAAAAATGTCTTTCATTTTTCTTAAAACCCATAGATGAGTGAGACTATTCTGCATCTATCATTCTCCCTCTGACTTACTTCACTCAGCACAATAGATTCCCTATAAACCCATGTATAGGAAAATTTCAAGACTTCATCTCTCCTAGCGGCTGCATAATATTTCATTGTATATATGTACCACATTTTCTTTAACATTCATCTGTTGAAGGGTATCTGAGCTGTTTCCAGAGTCTGACTATTGAAAATAGCACTACAATGAATATAGGTGTGAGGAAGGTATTTTTGCATTGCATTTTTGTGTTCCTAGGGAATATCCCTAGGAGTGGTAGAGCTAGATCGTATGTGAGCTCAATTTCCAGTTTATGGAGGAATCTCCATATCGCTTTCCATAAAGGATGGACAAGACGGCATTCCCACCAACAGTGAAAAGGAGTTCCCGTCTCTCTACATCCCTGGCAGCACTACTTGTTTTCTTTTTTGTGATGTGTGCCTATCTCAGTGGCGTGAGATGGTGGTACCTCATAGTTGCTTTGATTTGCATGTCTCTGACAGCCAGTGATGTGGAGCATCTTTTCATGTGCATTATGGCCATTTGCATTTCTTCTTTTACAAAGTGTCGATTCATTTCTTCTCCCCATTTTTGATGGGGTTAGATTTTTTTATTATAAAGTTCTGTCAGTACCTTGTATATTTTGGATATTAGTCCTTTATCTAACGAGTATTGGGTGATTAATTTCTCCCACTCAGTGGGTGGTTCTTCTAACCTGGGCACTATTTCCTTTGAGGTGCAGAAGCTTCTCAGCTTAATATAGTCCCATCTGTTTATCTCTGCTTCCATTTGTTTGGAGAGTGCTGTTTCCTCCTTAAAGATGCCTGTAGTCTCAATGTCATGGATGGTTTTACCTAAGTGTTGTTCTATATACCTTATGGTTTCATGTCTGATATCAGGGTCTTTAATCCATTTGGATTTTACCTTGGTACATGGAGTTAGCTGTGGGGTCTGAGTTCGCTTTTTTTGCAAGTGACTAACCAGTTGTGCCAACACCACCTATTGAAGAGGCTTTCCTTGCTCCATTTAGGATTTCTTGCTCCCTTGTCAAAAAACTAGGTGGTTGTATGTCTGGGGAAGATTTTTTGAATACTCAAGTCTATTCCACTACTCTGTGGGTCTGTCTTTATTCCAATACCATACTGTTTTGATAACTATTACTTTGTAATACAGCTTAATATTGGGGAAAGTAATGCCTCCCATATTCCCTTTCTCAAAGAATGCTTTAGCTATTCAAGGATGTTTATTGTTCCAAATGAATTTCAGAAGTGTTTGATTCACTTCTTTGAAGAATGTCATCAGTATCTTTAGAGGAATCATGTTAAACCTGTACAATGCTTTTGGGAGTATTGCCATTTTAATTGTGTTGATCCTGCCAATCCATGAGCAGAGTACATGTTTCCTTTTCCGTGTGTCTTCTTTTATTTCTTGGAACAGTGTTTTATAGTTTTCTTTGTATAGGTCTTTCATGTCTTTAGTCAGGTTGACGCCAAGATATTTGAGTTTGTGTGGCACTAATATGAATGAGGTTGTTTTATTAATGTCCATTTCTTCCCTATTATTATTGGTGTGTAAAAAAGGTCATTGATTTCTGTGTATTATTTTTGTAGTCTGCTACCTTGCTATATGAATCTATTCTAGAAGCTTTTTGGCAGAGTCTTTAGGGTTTTCTAAATAGAGTATCATGTCATCTGCAAACAGTGAGAGCTTGATTTCTTCCTTTACTATCTGGATTCTTTTGATATCTTTTTCTTGCCTAATCGCTATGGCAAGTACTTCCAGTAACATGTTGAATAGGAGAAGTGAGAGAGGACAGCCTTATCTTGTACAAGAATTTGGAGGAAAGGCTTTTAGTTTTTCTCCAGTGAGTATAATATTCCTATTGACTTGTGTTAGATGCCCTTAACTATATTGAGAGAGGTTCCTTTCATTCCCATCTTGCTGCGAGTTTTTTTTTTTTTTTATCAAGAATGGGTGTTGCAACTTATCAAATGCTTTCTCTGGGTCTATTGGTATGTCATGTGATTTTCACTTTTCTTGATGTTGATGTATAATGTTGATAGATTTATGGATGTTAAACCACCCTTGCATTCCAGGGATGAAACATATTTGATCATAGTGAATGATATTCATGATGAGGCATTGGACCCTACTTCCCAGGATTTTGTTGAGGATATTTGCATATGTGTTCATCAGGGATATTGGTCTGTAATTTTCTTTTTTGGCAGAATCTCTCTCTTGTTTCGGTAGTAAGGTGATGTTGGCTTCCTAAAAGCTATTTGGAAGTGTTTCTGTTTTTTTTTCAATTTCATGAAATAGCCTGGCCAGGATTGGTAGCAGTTCCTCTTGAAAGGTTTGAAATAATTCATTCCTGAATCCATCCAGGCCTGGGCTTTTGTTTTGGGGCAAGTTTTTGATTATGGTTTTAATTTCCTGTGATGGGGTGATAGGGTGTTTAAATATGCTACATCCTCTTTACTCAACCGAAGAACGTTATAAGATGAGATACATAACAAATCCATACAGAAGAAGAGATTGGGGGGAAAAGCCTTAAAGCAAATGAACAGACAATGAAAAAACTACTTAAAGAATGTGAACAGATGAAAATAGAAGTGTTTGATAAGTTCAATAGAAACAACTTAAGAATATTTGGAGTCCCAGAGACTCAGGAAGAAAATCTCCAGGAAGAATCAACAGTCCAGAACATCACTACAGAGAAACAACCAGAGCTAAAAAAATATATGCAACCAAATCGTACATGTCAGAAGAATACCAGCTAAAAGAAACCCCAGGAAAAACACCCAAGACACGTCCTAGTCACAATGATGAATCCCACAGAGACAGAATACGGAAAGCAGCAAGATCAAAAAGGGAAATTCCATTCAAGGGCACATGCTTGAGATTTACAGCAGATCTGTTACCAGAAACACTCAAGGCCAGAAGGCAGTGGTGGAACATAGTGACAAAACTCAATGAAATAAATTCTTCACCTAGAATACTGCACTCAGCAAAACTTACTTTCAGGTTTAAAGGAAGTATATATAGCTTTACAGATAAACAACAGCTCAGAAACTTTACAAACTCAAAACAGCTTTAAAAGAGAAGCTGAAAGGTCGACTTTAAGACAAGACTGACCAACAGACACACCAAACTTCTATACAAAGATGGCACTAAATCCAACAACAATTATGTCTCTCAATATCAATGGATTAATTGCACCTGTTAAGAGACACAGAGTGGCTAAATAGATCAAAAAGATGATTCCAACCTTCTGCTGCCAAATGAAATGCACCTGAATATTCAGAACAAGCATAGACTCAAAATTAAAGGCTGGAGAAAAATCATCCAAGTAAACACCATTAAAATAGCTGGAGAGGCTATACTAATATCAGATGACAAAAACTTTACACTTAGACAAGTTGTAAGGGACAAAGATGAATGTTTTGTATTAATCAAGGGATATGTACATTAGAAAGAAATCAGTCTCCGAAACATATATGCACCCAATGAGGGACCAGTAAAATATTTAATACAATTGTTGACAAATTTGAAAAAGGATATCATTAACAATTCAATAATTGTTGGAGACCTTAACACAACCCTGTCAACACTTGATAGGTCAACCAGACTGAAACCCAACAAAAATATACTAGACCTAAAAAGAAAAATGGAAGAAAGAGGCCTAGCTGATATATATAGGACACTCCATCATCAGAAGCCTGGATGCACATTCTTCTCCAATATACATGGGTCATTCTCAAAGACAGAGCACATGCTGGCACATAAAACATACCTCAATAAAATCAAGAGGATATAAATTGTGCAGACTACTTTTGCTGACCACAAGGCTCTAAAATTAGATGTGAACTCCAAAGGGGCACAAAAGAAAAACTTTAACACCTGGAAATTAAACAGTCTACTACTGAACAACCAGTGGATCCAAGAAGAAATCAAAGAAGATATCAAACTTTTCTGGAAACAAATGACAATGAAGACACAAACTATCAGAACCTATGGGACACAGTAAAAGTGATACTGAGAGGAAAATTTATAGCTTTGCAAGCACAACACAGGAAGGAAGAAGGGGCATACCTGAATAGCTTAATGATCCAGCTTATAGAATTAGAAAACGATCAACAAAAGGAACCAAAAGTGGGATATAGAAGGAAATAACAAAGCTTAGAGCAGAAATCAATGACGTGGAAATCAAAAATCAATCCGAAAGATCAACAAAAGCAGAAACTGGTTCTTTGAAAAATAAATAAGGTTGATAGACCACTGGCAAAACTCACAAAGGAAAAGAGAAAAACTTAATAATCCGTATCAGAAATGAAAAGGGGGAGATCACTACCGATATTGAAGATTTCAAAGGGTAATCAAAGACTACTTTGAGAAACTCTATGCCACTAAACATGAGAACCTGGAAGAAACGAATAAATTCTTGGATCATATCACTTTCCACAGTTGATTAAGGAGCATGTAGCATGTCTAAACACCCTAATCACTATAGAGGAAATTGAAATGATAATCAAATATCTGCCTAAATACAAAAGCCCACACCCAGATGGATTCACGAATGAATCTTTCAAACCTTTCAAGAGGAACTACTACCAATCCTGGACAGACTCCTTCATGAAATTGAAAACCCGGGTACAAATAGCTTTTACGAAACAACACCACCTTGATATCAAAACCAGAGAGAGATGCTGCCAAAAATAAAAGTACAGACCAATATCTCTGTGAACACAGATACAAATATCCTCAATGAAATCCTGGAAAATAGGGTCCAATGCCTCATCAAGAAGATCATTCACTATGATCAACTGGTTTCATCCCAGGAATGCAAAGATATTTTAACATCCATAAATCTATCAACATTATACAACGTCAACAACAAGAAAAGTAAAAATCACATGACATACCAATAGACCCAGAGAAAGCATTTGATAAGTTACAACACCCATTCATGATAAAAACTCTCAGCAAGATGGGAATGAAAGGAACCTCTCTCAATATAGTTAAGGCCATCTACCACAAGTCAATGGCAAATATTATACTCAATGGAGAAAATCTAAAAGCCTTTCCTCTAAATTCTGGTTCTAGAAACATTATCTTCCTATAGCAATGCGGCCAGCTTCAAAATTAGCACACAGAAATCTATGGCTTTTCTATACACCAATAATAATAGCAGAGCAATTGACATTAAGAAAACAGCCCTATTCACATTAGTGCCACACAAACTCAAATATGTTGGCGTCAATCTGACTAAAGAGGTCAAGAATCTAGACCAAGAAAACTATAAAACCCTGTTCCAAGAAATAAGAGATGACACGTGTAAGTGGAAACATATACCCTGTTCAAGGATTGGCAGAATTATCATCATTAAAATGGCAATACTCCCCAAAGTACTGTATATATTTTATGCGACTCCTCTACAGATACCCATGACATTCTTCAAAGAAATGGATCAAACACTTCTGAAATTCATTTGGAACAATAAACACCCTCGTATAGCTAATGTAATCCTTGGGAAAAGGAATATGGGAAGCATTACTTACACCAATTTTTTTTATGGTTTTTGGGTCACACCCGGCAGTGCTCAGGGGTTACTCCTGGCTCCATGGTCAGAAATTGCTCCTGGCAGGCACGGGGGAATATATGGGGCACAGGGATTTGAACTGATGACCTTTTGCATGAAAGGCAAACGCCTTACCTCCATGCTATCTCCTGGGCCCCACTTTCACCAATTTTAAACTGTATTACAGAGCACTAGTTATCAAAGCAGCATAGTATTAGAATAAATATAGACCTGCAGAGTCAGTGGAATAAGCATGAATTCAGAGAATGCTTCCTAGACATACAATCATCTAGTTTTTGATAAAGGAGCAAGAAATCCTAAATGGATAAAGGAAAGGCTCTTCAACAAGTGGTGTTGGCACAACTGGTTAGTCGGTTGCAAAAAGCGAACTCAGACCCCCAGCTAACACCATGTACCAAGGTAAAATCCAAATGGATTAAAGACCCTGATATCAGACCTGAAATCATAAGGTATATAGAACAACACTTAGGTAAAACCATCCATAGCATTGAGACTACAGGCATCTTTAAGGAGGAAACAGCACTCTCCAAACAAGTGGAAGCAGAGATAAACATTTTTACAAGAATTCCCAGAGACAAAAAGAGAGGGCTGGAAAGTCCAGACATACAGCTCACCACAAAGAGCGATGAGTGCCATTAGAGAAATAACTACATTGAGAACTATCATAACAATGTGAATAAATGAGGCAAGTAAAAAGCCTGTCTAGAGTACAGGTGAGTGTTGGGTGGGGATAAGGAAGATTTGGGACATTGGTGATGGTAATTTTGCTTTGTGAAGAGCAGTGTTCTTTACATGCCTGAAACCCACCTACAATCATATTTGTAATCAAGGTATTTAAAAATATATATTTATTTAAAAAAAAAGAACAGCTGGTGTGGAATGATAGAAACTTCTGAGGCATGGTTTGAGAGATGCCAAGCAGTAGGTATAGAGCACAGGGATTTTTCTGTGGGAAAGCATATGGCAGTGGCCCAAACAATATATCAGTGTTTCACTGGTGTACATTGAGTAAACACCAGGGACATGATATCAAAAAAGTAGAACATAAAAGGATGAAGATTGGCCTAAGGACTCAGTCTTAGTACTGTGGAGAAAAGTAGATAGTGTGCAATGGCACCCAGAAGACTGTACACAAGATGGCACAGCACTAAGGACAGGACAATGATATCATTCACGGGTAAAAGAGAGGCCTGGACATTTGGGAAGGGACCCAGAGACACTACTATGGTAAACTGTACAATACAATTATTTTAAACTGTACAATAAACTCTTAATTTTAATCTTTCAATTTTGTATGCAAATATTTCATACAATTCTCAACAATCCACAAACCACTTTCACATAAATAGTAATAAATATTATCATTGTAAACCAGTAGTTTCTATAACTTTGTTGAAGCCATGAAGATGGTGGGGTGCTGATGATAATGTCTTTATGGAAAAACAGCATCAGAAACATGAACCCACCAGAAGGCATGTGGATCATTAACACAAAGACCCATCTCAGGAGCCTAAAAGCCACTGAGATGCAGAATTCCAGGCCAAGTGCTAAGAGGCTTCCTGAGAAGAAAGGTGGTTGGACCACTTGGCATGAAAATCTCTACCTCTGGAACAAAGGCCAGGTGAAAACTTTCAAGTAAGAACATCAACTATGGAGAGGAAGCCTCATACCCCAATCTTGAGGTATTGGGGAGACGTGGGTCTAGAAGCAATGCTTATACAGAAAATAATCCACAGAGGTTAGGGAGAATAAACAGATCCAGGAACTTAATTATATGCAAGCAGGCAAAAGGTCACCAGTAGGCAGACAAGCTGTGGAACCAAAACTGCAGAAACCCTTTCTGACCCGAGGTCTTTATTGGGAAGAGTGGGACCTGTCCCAGGGGTGGAGAACTAGTAGGGGTACGGGACAATCCAAAGGTTCTTCCCGCCCAGATTAAACAAGACAAAATATCCTGAATAGGTTTAAAACCAGTTACTCCAACACAACTGCTCTGAAGTCTCCCCCTAACAAAAGACTAAGAGGAGAGTAGTTTGAGTAAAGTATATAAACTAATTTGGACGAACGAAGCATAGGTTGTCTCTGAACACATGTGCTGCTGTTGATACATATGTTGTCAGTATCCATGTTGTCAGTTCATGATGTCTGTGCACATCTCCCCTCTTGAGATGTGTAATTTTATACTTTATCAATGGGATATGTACTTAGTAGGTATAGACGAAGCATGATTTTTCTTTCCTGCAAAGAGATAATTCCATGCTCCAGCCTGAGTCCATGCCTTTCCAAGAAATCAGCTGGTAGGGATCATCATTCACACCAAGTGGATGTCAGGCACAGTTTGATGCAGCTGATGAGACGTTAACATTTGTGTCATGCAGGGACTCACTGCAGACTTTCATAAGTCCTAAATCATACAGATGTCTCCTGGGGTGAGAGAGGTGGGGAGAAGAAAAGCAGTAGATTTCTTTCTCTGGGCTAAGCATGCCACTCCTTTCCACTTTAAATAAGTCATCTAAGGAAACTCCACCAGCAATAACTTGTTACAATAACATATTTAACCAATCACTTAGATATGAGAGAGTAATAGAACCAATAAATAGAGCAGACAGAAAAAATACAATTATGCCACTTTTATTGGGATAATTTATAGCTTTTTCTCTCTAGTTTAATCAGCCATCAATAGAAAGTGAAGACATTTGAGTTTAAGTCAAATATTCCCTCACATTTGAGTTGGGGACTAGGACAAAGCCTTAATTAGAAGAGTAGCATTTTACTTCAGGATAGCAAATACCTGCATTCTTATTCTCTTGACATAGGCTCCTCTGATAAGATACTCTGGATAATATGGTAAGGTTATCTGAGGGCTGTGTTTTAGCAAGGACAGAAAAAAAAAAACAGTACTGGGGGAAAAACCCACACAAAGTGAAGTAAACATAATAGACTTTTCATCTCATTTCTTTATTGCTCCCCTAAAACAGCATTCATGCATAAGTGTAACAAAATATATATAAAAACAAGCTGTCAGGCTTCTGACACAGTGGATGCCTGGAGGCAAATGTTTCTGCTAAACTTGTGATGGAGCCCTGGGGAGAGTAGGAACTGGCCCCAAACTGAGAGGGATTGGCAGCTGGGCTGCGGGAGCCATCTGACTCTCTCTTCCCATCTCACAAAGAGGGTTTTGTTTGGATTGTGGGGCATGGTGAGTGACTCCTCTAGAGCCAGGGGGATATGCTGTGTTCTGGGGAAACATCTGGGCAGCCCGTTCAAACCCAATGAAACCTTACACTGACCAGAGCTGCTCCAAGGAATCAGGTGTAGGTGTATTTTTTCAGGATGTTCAAAACCACATCTTACCCTGAGAAACAGGGTTTTGTCTATAGACACATCATTCCAAGGGGCAAATGATCCTTCTCTGTTCTCATAAAGTATATGTTTACCAAGGCTTTATGCCCAAACATTTAAATCCAGTGGCTGAAAGCATGGCTTCCACTCATCCTTCTTCAACATGTATTAGGACTCTTTAACAACAAAATCTCTATTTTTGTCAGTTGTCCCACCCCATAACATTACCATCTTGTATTTACAATATTGTCTCCAGAGAATGATCCATCACCTTGAGCTGAAGGATTGCATTTTTTTAATGTGACAAGCCACAGCAAAGTTTATTATGCATTCAAAAGTCCTAAATTGCTATAGTAAGGTTGGCAAAATTTGTTAGGAAACAATAAATGTAATTAAGTTTTCCGTTTTAGCATTCTCCTTTAAAAATAATTATCTTATAAATGCACTAATGTAACATTGGTTTAAAATAATCTATGTATTTTGTACAAAAGGCAATAAAAATTAGACATATATACATTAAATTATTATCTCCTCCAAAAGTTTAGGGTCCATATACATTTAAATTGAAGTGTAAATTTAAATTTATCATACAATAGACCTCATTCATTCAATTGTACTCTTCTCTCCTCCTTCTCTTTTCATGGTCACTGTTTTATCCCCATAATCTAAGTGATTTTCTATTTCAGTGTTACGTATTTATCTTTATACTTAAATATTTTCATGCACTGTATTATAATCACTACCAAAAGATTTTTCCCTGCAAACATTATACTTGATCCCTGTAATCAAATCCTATGGCTCCCTCACTAAAATGTCCCCCATTATTTTGCCAGAATCTTAGAATTTATTTTCATTTTTTTTTATTCATTAGCTTTATAATAATAGCTTTTATAATGTTAAATTTCTTGACACAGGGCATAAGACTCTCCCCATGTTCTAGCACATTGTTAAGATAGGATTTCTTTGCTGACAAAAGCATATGTCTTTATCCTCTACTGGGCCTAGACTTGTTCTTTTTAGCTTTTGTCCCAGAAGCTTAGTGTTGTCTTAATATAATTTAAATAGTCCTAGATTTGGTAGGGGGATGGTGCGGCCTTTCTGGGCTCCACCTGGCTCCCAAAGCCCCTATGGTCTGGCAGGTCTGAAGGTTGAAGGGTGAGGATGGAGAGATTCACAAAGCAGTCAGATGAAGTTCCAGGAGTCAGCCAGCTTTATTTCACAGTCCTAACCACCATGTATACCTCCTCACATGGTCTTTATACTAAGCCTTTTCCTAGCAGCTACTTCTCTACTCCTTCTGACTCTCTCGGTCTCTGTCTCCCTTTCAGCTGCTTTTTCCAGGCTTCCTAATTGGCTTCCAGGCTGACCAACTCCCTCTGGTGATGCTACTGCTGCTGCTTCTTTGGTGATGCTCAGTTGCTAATGCTGAATCTGATGCTGAATCTCTCTGATGATGCCTCTCATACACTTCTCTAACTCTCCTTCTTATTCCTATTTCTCCCCCGCTGCAGCCTCTTCTACTTGCTCATTCCAAGTGTAGGCAGTTCTGATCATTCAGGGGGAGGGGATACCCACAGCTCAATTGTTCACATTCAGATATTCCATAGAAATTACTTTATGGGATAGCCCTGATTGGTTGTACATTTGGTGTGTCAGTGGAAGAAGATCAGTTCAGATTCTTCCTGTTTTCAGTTTGAATTACAAAAATAACATTTTAAAGCATCCCCATTATTTTTCATCTAAAATAATGTCTCATAATATTGATAGGATAGGATAATAACACTATTCTGATACTGTAATAGTAGCAATACAATAGTAACAATAAAAGTCCATTGTCAATAGTTTTATTTTAATAATTACCTGAGACTCCAGAGACATTGTAGACCATATATATATATATATATATATATATATATATATATATATATATATATATATATTTGTATTTAGAAAATCTTTAAAATTTAAAGTAATTTATATAGATGAGTTTCAATTGATTTTATTGATAAAACAGAAAGAATAATTTATATAATTTCTTTATCTTGGGCCATTCTAATGAGGTTGAAAGAAAAAAGTATTATTTTCCATTATGAGGTAACTGAGCCATGGATAGTTAGATTAAATCTGAGACTATATTTTAGAGTCCTGATGCAATTGCTAAATAGTGATTCATTGATGGTTAGAAACAGTTGAGTAAGAGGCCATGAGCCCAGTACAGTGAATAAAAGCATAAAACAGTTTGAAGTATTATCAGGACCCAGAGCTTTGAGACCAGAATACATTGTACAGAACAGAGACCTAACCTCAAACTAAAACTGCAAAGTGTTTCAGTAAGAAGTTAAAGATAAAAAAAATTAAAAAAAGAAGTTAAAGGTATTGAGAGGTTAAGTTCAGGACAAAAGAAGATAAATAATCATAGCTTCCTTAGGACTTGTAACGGCTTATGTAAAACTTGTTTAGGGTCTAGTCTATGAGGAATATTGACATACAACTAAATTTTATGGAATATGGAATATGGATGTTCACTTATTATAGTTGTTAGTATGCTGACTTCAGATGCTTTTAGATTGTATGTATGCACATCTGAGTAGGTATATTAACAACTTCTCTTGTAATAGATGCTGTTAGCTGCTATTTGCCTCAACAGCATTTCCTTTGTTTCCATCATTACTCATATATTCTTAACTCTGAAGAATTCACTTCACTCTCATGATCACACTTATAATTAGACGGAGATATATCCATCCTACACTACAGATAATGGTTAAAACTGGTTTCAGTCAATTGCATCAAAATTGTTTTTTTTTATTTCTTTTTTTTTTATTTTAACACCTTGATTACATACATAATTGTGTTTGGGTTTCAGTCATGTATAGAACACCACCCATCACCAGTGCACCGTTCCCATCACCATTGCATCAAAATTGTTTTAACCTTTTACTAAAGTGAGTTGGGTCATGCTCCTGGCTCTTTGTCCACATATCATTCTTGGTGATGCTCAGCTCAGAGGATTCTATATTCCACATCTTGTTGACACTCAGGGGTTACTCCTGGCTTGGGAGACCATATGGGATGCCAGAGATTGAACTGAGGTCCATCCTTGGTCAGTGGCATGCAAGGCAAACACCCTACCAGTGGTCGGCAACCTGCGGCTCGCGAGCCGCATGAAGCTCTTTACACTTACAATTTGGTTCTTCTGGGGCCCGGGAGATAACATGGAGGTAAGGCGTTTGCCTCTCACGCAAAAGGTCATCGGTTCGAATCCCGGTGCCCCATATGGTCCCCGTGCCTGCCAGGAGCAATTTCTGAGCATGGAGCCAGGAGTAACACCCGAGCACTGCCGGGTGTGACCCAAAAACCACACACACACACAAAAGAAACAATTTGTTTCTTCTGTCTGCCAGGCGGCCGCTCCAGGATTTAGGACTCTGCTCCTATCCTCTGTCAGTGCGTGCCCTGTGTGGCTCTCAAAATATATTTCAATCATGGTTTTAGCGAGATTTGGCTCAGTTGAAAAAAAAGGTTGCCTACCACTGACGACTGTGCTATCACTCCAGCCCCTATTTATCCATTTTTAAAAGATCTTTGCTAAACATCCTATTCAGACCCTAATGTTAAATTTTTTATAGTTTCCTAAAATTTATTACATAAAATGTTTAATGCTATACGCTAACAATTGAGTACTGGGTAAAACTTTTAAATTTTTTTTTATAAAAGACCCAGGAATCCTCTGGATTTTATTGATTATATACATATATATATATATATATATATATATACCTATATAATATATATGTATATATACATATATATATACACACAGATACATAAGGACAATTTGCTTGATGTTACATAGTACATAAAATTTATAAAAATATTTGTATGAATTTATTATTAAAACTCATATTTGACTATAACTTTTAGTATAGAAAAATAAAAACTAGCATCCTTACTAGTTACTATTTTAGGAATATCTCTTAAACTAAGGAATATATAAACTAAGAAATAAACTAAGAAATATGTTTCTTTGTATTTAAAATGAAGGAATGATTGCTATGTTATTAGACTGACTTAATGAGGCATTTTCTGAAAATAAAATGGCAGTGTTTGGCATATCAGATAGGAAATGAATGGGTATGAATAGATGAATAAATGAATGATAGGAAGAAAATAGGGCATAAAAACAATGTAAGGCTGGATTTATTTCTTTGGAGGAACAATTATTCTCTACAGAAAAAATAGCAGGTGCATTACAGAAATGAATAGATGCTTCAAAATTAATGGAATGTCCTTAATTCTAGGTAATTTATTGTGGGTCATAAAAGTTATACATTAAAAATTTCACAAAATGCTATTTAAATTGTGTGCCATAGTACATTTTTTAATGTTAATGAATTTATTTTCAGAGTATTATATCTGTGTGCATATAGCTTATTTACATATTTAGATATATTTGCTACATAATCAGAATTTGAATTACTGCACCAATTTTTAGCTGGATAGTTTATAGTCAAATTGCTCTTTGATAAGTTTGCTAATTTTTAATATCTAAGATGGCTAATTTGTTTTACCTTCTTTAAATTATTTTGTAGTCAAAAAGGTATATTTTTGTTTCAAGGAAAGTTCTTAGATAATACAGCAGAAAATGCTGTACAACCATTATAACTTATAAAATTGGCCTTACTAATTTTATGCATGCATCAAATAAATTCTTAAATGTGATATTTAAATATTAAACAGAAAATAAGTAACATAAGCAACAAAAATTAAAACCATAAACCCTAATATCCTAATTGCCATTGTATGGACTCTGAATCTTTGATAGTAAGTTAAAGGCAAGGAAGTAATAAGGAGGAAGTGGTTGATAAAAATATCCCAGCATTTAGTTTAGAAATTTTTTAGTTTTGAATTTTATCTTTTTAATTTACCTTTGAATTACACACCATATCATAAAGACATATTTTCTTTTTATTCTTTTTAACAATGATTTATTTAAGCACCATGTTTACAAAAAATGTCTATAGTTGGGTTTTAGTCATTGAATGTACACCACCAGTGTCACTTTTTCCTTCACCGATGTTCCCCATTTCCCTTCTCTCTTACCCTATGCCTGTCTTTCTATTTCTCTCTCTCTCTCTCTCTCTCTCCCTCTCTCTCCTCTCTCTCTCTCTATCATGGTAGTTGTTTGTGCAGTTATTTCTCTAACTACGTTTATTACTCTTTGTGGTAAGCTTCATATCATGGGCTGGGCCTTCCGGGCTACATCTCTTTTGTCTCTTGGTATTATTATAATACTGCCTTTTATTTTTCTTAAATACCACAGATGAGTGAAACTATTCTGTGTCTCTGTCCCCCTCCTTCTGACTCATTTCACTCAGCATAGTAGTTTCCATGTCCATTCATATATAAGGAAATTTTATGACTTTTTCCTAACAGCTGCAGAGTAGTCCATTTTGTAGATGTACCACAGTTTGTTTATCCATTTATCTGTTGTCAGGCATCTGGGTTGTTTCCAGATTCTGGCTATTTTAAATAGCACTGCAATGAACATAGGAGTTCAGAGGGCAAGTTTGTATTGTGATTTTTGTGTTCCTAGGGTTTATCTCTAGGAGTGGTATTGCTGGATCACATGGGAACTCAATTTCCAGTTTTCTGAGAAATATTCAGTGTTTTCCATAAAGGCTAGACAAGACGGCATTCCTACAGTCAGTGAATGAGAATTCTTTTCTTTCTGCATCCTCACCACCCTGGTTGCTCTTTTTCTTTGTGGTGAATTTTTAAATAATTTTGAAGTGTGCTCATATGTCAGCCTGAAAATGTTTTGTCCTTCATGGAAAATCCTTAGGAGTTATATTTTACTTTCCCTACTGCATAAACACACTTATTTTAAAATACTTTTCTTATTCCACACTGTGTGAGGGGAAGAAAAATTTCTCTGTGTTTGGAATGAGTTTGGGAAGAAAATATTTCCCTTGTTTAGAAACAGGACATAACAAGAAAAATAAACATAGCAAATTGTTTTTCTTAAAGAAAGTCAATTGGTTTTCTTTAATGTGATTTTTAAAATGGGAAAAAGCAGATTTGGTGGGGATGTGGAGAGAAAGGAACTCTTATTCACTGCTGGTGGGAATGCTGTCTAGTTCAACCTTTATGGAAAGCAATATGGAAATTCCTTCAAAAACTGGAAATTGAGCTCCCATATGACCCAGGTATACCACTCCTAGGAATATACCCTAGGAACACAAAAATACAATACAAAAATCCCTTCCTTGCACTTACATTTATTGCAGCACTATTTACCATAGCAAGACTCTGGAAACAACCAAGATGCCCTTCAACAGACGAATGGCTAAAGAAACTGTGGCACATATACACAATGGAATATTATGCAGCTGTCATGAGAGATGAAGTCATGAAATTTTCTATACATGTATGTACATGGAATCTATTATGCTGAGTGAAATATGTCAGAGAGAGGGAAAGACTCAGAATGGTCTCACTCATCTATGGATTTTAAGAAAAATGAAAGACATTCTTTGCAATAATAATTTTCAGACACAAAAGAGAAAAGAACTGGAAGTTACAGCTTGCTTTATGAAGCTCACCACAAACAAGGTTGAGTTTAGTTAGAGAAATAGCTAGATTTTGAACTATCCTATTAATGAGAATGTATGAGGGAAATAGAAAGCCTGTCTAGAGTACAGGCAGGCTTGGGTGAGGAGGAGGGTGATTTGGGACATTGTTGATGGGAATGTTGCACTGGTGATGGGTGGTGTTCTTTACATGACTGAAACCCAAACACAATCATGTATGTAATCAAGTTGTTTAAATAAAATAAATAAAAGATGTAATTAGCCAAAAAAGTTTTTTATTATAGCAAGAGGTAGCTATAACTTCTCTTATGGAAGAAGTTATTCTCATACAAATTATTTTTGAATTCATTTAGGGGAGCAGACTGTAGTAAATTGATTACAAAAATAGAACCAATTTCTTAGCCCTTTGCAATGTGTCTTTGCAGTTTTTTCATCAACAGGTGGGTTCAATTTGACTGCTATTAAATATAAAGTGGTCTTGTAATTTGCTCTTGCCTATAGTATACTTTAGAAGTACACATTCTACAAGTTTCAAAATTAAATCAAGAAATGTTGTAGTTTGTTCACATCTTCTTGAAGTTTTGCTCCGCAATGTAACTCCACCCAGGCTAAGTTTATAGATGATGTCAGACCACTGACCCAAACAAATTCTTTTCACTAGCCATCCCTTACTCAATTTTATGCAATTGAGAACATTCTAGAAAGATCAAGCAACTTCTAGCTGATCAGTTAGCTGACTTCAAAGCTATGAATAAGTGAACTAAAGACCTGTGGAGTAGCTTAAGACAGTATAAATACCTAGTTGGCTGTTTGAGAGAACAACAATGCTTATTTTTAATATTGCTAAATTTAGGTCGTTTCATAATAAAATCTACAGTTATATGCAATATAAAAATAAATTTATTTCTATGACCAAGAATAAGCCACAGGAATAAGTGGTATCAAGAAAAAAAGAAGGAAAAAAGAAAGAGAGAGGCCCATAAAATGATGAATGTGTATGTGTATGTCTAGGAAGGTCAGGGCTATTCCATGGAGATGGGGAGGCAAGGGGATTTTAAAAATGGTGAGCTACATTTATGGGATTAAAAAAGATAATATGGTAATAATATCCAGATACAAAGACCAGGAAGATCAGTTCGTGATACGAAGCTTTCCATAAATAGCAGGGGAGTGGATTTAGGGCAGAGAAGGAACCACTATGACAATGCTAGTTAAAATGATCAGTCTGGACAAGAATTGAGTGCTGAAAGAAGATAAAGTGTTACGCACGATACTCCCTCACTAGTAATGTTGAAAATTATAATATCTAAAAGGGAAAGGAAGAAGATGAATAAAGAAGAGGAGGGGGAAGAAATAAGAGAAAGAGGAAAAAGAGGAAGAAGAAAAGGAAGAGGAAAAAGAGGAAGAAGGAGGAGAAGGTCTGGCAGAGGAGAGGGCAGTGGAGAAGGCAGAAGAGGAACTAGGACATTGGTAGCACTGGTGAAGAGTGTTGTATACGTATGGCTGAAACTCAGTCATGAAGAACTTTGTAGCTGTTAAAAATTGTATTATGAACAACTTTGTAGCCACAGTGTTTAAATAAGGTCATTTCAAAAATGTGAGTTAGCATGCTAGTTAGGAAAAGAGATTCAAATCTATTTTGACTCCTATGATGAAGCAGGTGACTAGATAGAAGTTCAAATGTGGTTGGTTATGGAAACTAGAGGAAGATTTGAACATCTATATTGAATAAAATTCAGTGATTGAAGGTCAACATATATGGAAGGCATGACTGCGTCAATTTTAGTCAACCTTAGGAGCAACTATTCATTTTTGCTATATATTTGCTGTATTTGACAGTTCTGCAACCTCCCACAATATACTGAACTGGAATTTATGACTCATTTATTGCTGACTATTTACAGACAAAAGTAGTATATTGAACCATACTTACTTCATGGTGAAATACTAAGCAGGTACTTTAATAGAATTCTTCACATGTAAAACATAAAGGGAATGTAGTAATATGAATGGAACACTTAAGTCCCTTTCCACATATAATTCTTACAACATCCCTAAAGAGATGTCATTGGTTATCTATGTTATGCTCAAATGGAAACTATCTTTTAGAGATGTTGAAAATTACCTAGTAAATTTTATATTGTTGATGAGTGATGAATGGTATTTTAACTCTGGGGTTGTTTGACCCTAACCCAATAATCTGTCGCTTCCACCACAACTGCCAGAAACATTTACACACATAAGGCATGGGTGCATTCACCAGCTGTTTTGTTTGTTGTTGCTGAAACTTAAGCCTAACACCTCCCTTAGCAACTAAAAAGTCCCCTAGCTACCTGTGATGTTGAACAACTGCTTTCCACATAAACAGCTTCTGAGGGTTTCATCTTCCACTAAAGCGGGTTCATGAAAGCTATTATCCAAGATGATGCAACAAGAGAAATGCCCTGGCTATCATCAGATGGCTCTTCTTATGAACTGGTTAAGTATTATCTTGGGAGAAGAATGAAGAAATGTAATCATCCAGAGTTCAAATATTTATTTTACTCTGAATCAAGAGTGTAGAATTAGCCCAAATGTCCCACTTGCTTCCCGCAAATTTGGGTGTTCTGAAGTTGGTTCAAGAGCTGGTCTCCAGCTTTTACTGCATGCAGTTTTAGGGTTTAATGGAGATTCCTTTAAAGCAACTGAATGTGGAAAGGCAAGAGTAAGTAATTTAATATTGATAAGAAAACTAGCTAATATGTGTGGAGTACTATTAGTTTGATCACTGTTGACAGATTTTATTATCCCATGTAATTTGCTGGATGTTAATGCCTGGCATCCTGTTTAGGCCTAAAAGCATGACTCCTGTTTCATAGATTTCTGTGTTGCCTTGAGCAGGATGGGGCCAGACAAAAGAACAAATGTTCCTTCCAATTCCTAACAACTTCTCTGACTCTCCAAAGAAAGAGAAAACTTACTAGTGGTTTTTCCAATTCTAATTCTTTGCGCTCTTCCCAGTCTGTCCTATAGGACTGCGTGCCAGAGCCAAGCCTACGTCAATTGAACCTGTCATGAGAGGTTATAAATGCTCAAAACCACTGAGCTGTTTGAGAGGCTGCATTACCTCCTTTGGAATAAGTCCTTGTTCTCTACCAGCTGAGTCGATAGCTCTTGGCTT
The DNA here is from genome assembly GCA_004027635.1 of Crocidura indochinensis. Classification (NCBI taxonomy): domain Eukaryota; kingdom Metazoa; phylum Chordata; class Mammalia; order Eulipotyphla; family Soricidae; genus Crocidura; species Crocidura indochinensis. The sequence goes on along the minus strand of PVKC010006998.1, from coordinate 8,110 downwards.
AGAGAGAAAAGCCAGCTTCTTATGTACCCAGAGTGTTACATAATTCTTTTCATGTTAAATCAAGCTCCTAGCATACAAGAACTGAACTAGACAAGATTGTAAATCTGTTGTGTATAATATGAATACACATCTTCGTTCTTTCATAGTCAATTGGCACTACATATGCCAGGCACCTTTAACATCATTCCATCTTTAAAGATGAGTAAACTGAGGCACAGAGTAGCTAGAAATTTTACCCATGTTACACAATAACTGATTCACCAAATTTTTTCCACAGGCATTTCAATTCCATGATTATAGCATATTATTATAGATCAGAAAAACTGTTTTAAACTGCACACATATATACCTTCCATCATCATAAAGGACTTCTTTATGACACAGAAGTATATGTTTGTGTGTGTATAAGTTTAATTGTATGCACACATGAATGCTGAAAGATCAAGAATCAAAGTTTGTCATCTAGAAGCAAACCTACATCCCTTCTATTTCCCTTTCAGATCCATGCTAGGTCAGCAGACCATGCCTGGACCTGACCAATCCTCACAGCCACACAATTGACCTCTTTCCTTTGAGATAGGAGAAGAAAGTGCTGACACCTTAGTTACTTAAAAAAGTTGTGTTGACCTTGCCAGTGGCGCCATCAAATTTCCAACTTAACTTGAGTGAGAGCCTCAATTCTGCCTTGAACCTGCAGCCGTTTTGAAAAACCACCTTGGACCAAAAGGAACTTCTTATCTTTTTTATCTCCACATTTACTTCTTTTTTTTGTTTTTGTTTTTGTTTTGTTTTTGGGTCACACCCGGCAGCGCTCAGGGGTTACTTCTGGTTCCATGCTCAGAAATTGCTTCTGGCAGGCACGGGGGACCATATGGGGCACCGGGATTCAAACCAATGACCTTTTGCATGAAAGGCAAAAACGCCTTACCTCCATGCTATCTCCTGGGCCCCCCACATTTACTTCTAATTCTTCTGTATGAGAGAGGAAAGGAGAAAGGTCAGAGTTTACAAGTGTTTGAGTTGAAGAACTACCACATATACTTGATTTCATCAGGCAGGACAGATATTGAAAATTAACTTCTTTTTGGGGGGAAGAGATTTTATTAATGTTTTCACCTACAAAATGTGCTGTATCTCTAACTGGCTAATTATCTCAGAGCTCCTTGCATGAGGGGGGCATCATTCAACTAAGATAGAGTAAGAAAAATCATTCAGATATTCATTCACTTCTTTCTACTAATAAACTAAAATGTGCCACATTATCAGTTGTAAATGTGCAAATTCTAAGTTATCATTTTTTATTTAATGAAATCACATAAGATGTATTTGTAACTTTGTTAACATGAAATCATGATTATAGAATGTAAACAGAACTCTTATTCAAAAATTATAAAAATAATTCTAATTGTTAGAATCTATATTTAATATATGAAGATCTTTTAAACTTATATGTAATATGTGAAGGTCTTTTAAATAGTTCATTAAAAACAATGAGATATATCTGGGGTTCTTTGTAACTGTGAATTTTATTAGGCTAAAAAGTCATCTAAGAAGGGGTCATCTATACAGACAATGGTATTAAATAAACCTATTATTGGTTCATTTGTTTTAGTTTCCCCTCCACAATATGCTTTCTATACTTCTGCCTTATGTACCTTCTAAGCACCACATTTGGATAAACTATCTATGAAAATTTAGACAATATTCTTTGCCTGGTACCTATGGCCAGCATATTTTTTTCTGGGAGCCAAAGATCCTTATGAGCACATCTGACCATAGTCATCCTGCCTACCACTCAGGTTTGCACATTTACTCATTACTCATGAAACAAACTGATTGTGCAGATATGTAATATTCTTACACATATTTATAGATAACTTCTGCTCTGAGAACCCCTCAAGCCCTTTTGTAATATACCCTAGTCTTCCCAAACCTCATCACAGAGTATCTAGCTCTTATCAGCAATTTGAGTCAATACTTGGCATAGAAAGAGACAACATCAGTAATATAGCTGATGTTGGTTCTTTTTTTTTTATTTCTTCACTTGGATTCCTTTTATCTATTTTTTATTAATAATTTTTATTTCGATCAAAGTAGGTTACAAATCATTCACAGTAGTATTTTAGGTACATAGTGACATTGAATCAGGGGCATTCCCACCACCAGTGTTGTCCTCCTTCCACCCCTGTTCCCAGCATGCATCCCATAACCCTCTCCTTTGCCCCCCGGGCTGCTAGTATAAGTGATCCCCTCTGTGTCTAGCTTGTTGTAGATTGGGTATCAATTCTGTTGTAGTTGGATTTGGATTTGGTGTTTAAGTCTGATCATTTTTTATTTCTACAGCTTATATGACTGTTTGGTCTTAGTGCCCTCCATTATTTTCCTTTGATTTGTGAGGCAGAACAAGATGGTTCAAGTTATGTGGTTCTGTTCTTATATGTCTTGACTATGAATCCTCAGTATAACAATTGTATTTGTTGTATCAAGAAAATCCAAGCAATTCTCTAATTGGGTCTGCATTTACATCATTTGAAGAAACCTGACTCATTCTCTATCACCTCTATTAATGATATGGCAGCAGGGGAAATGTTCACATATGTTCACCAAAGAAATTCTATTTCTTTCACCATCTTCAACTTCTTTATACCTCTAAACTAGACTTTGAACCCAAAAGAGTAAAACTCCATATTAACTCGTAATCAATTAAAATTACTGATCACCAATAAACCCACCCATACTCACATTTCCACAAATCCTATCTTAAATTTGATTAGGAATTTTATAGAATTATACTATTGGACAAGAGTTTTCAACTCTGGCATTGGCATTGGAAAGGCCTCAAAATTGAAGGTGGAGAATATTGCCACCCAAAGAAGACATACAGTCTAAAGATAGAGGTTACTAATTCTGGATGAAGCAGTGTGTGTAGTATTACAGTGTCTCCTCCACCTATAAAGTTGCCCTCCTGCTTCTCCAGGCTTCTCTTTCCTTGCTCTCTGGCTGACTGCCCACTGGCATAACTCTCAGTCCCTGCCTGCTCTGGTTACAAACTAAGACAAGAATCAGCAGTCTGCCAGAGTGACCTGAGAGATTTCCTGGGTGACCAGTCTCTTTCTCCTATCCCAACTGCCATTTGAAGGGAAAGAAATCTGTAGCACAGAACCAGCCAGCTCAGCAGTCAGTGCTCATGTTTGCTTTGAGAGCTTGACTCTTGGAGAGCAGGTCATTGTCTCCCTGCCATAATCCTGTTGTTACTCTGTGGTATTTAATGGGATCTACTTTCAATGATTCAACCCAGGTTTCCTCAGACAGTAAACAAACCACTTACTGCTTTTTATGCCATGGAGAAAATGAGATTACTCCTTGAAGAGATCTACAGCACACAATGGCTGTGAATGGAAGCCTGTTTGACTGCAAGGCACCACCCTGCCTGAGCAAGGATAAAATTAGCTTCTCTCATAAATCACTTGCACAATGAAGTGCCTGCTGCTGCCCTCTGAAATATCTGTCTCTGTTTATTTTTAATAATGACATGGCTTTTTTGGTCTCCCTCTGCCTATTTATCCTCCACACTCCCTGACATGGAATTCTATGCCAAAAGTCTAGAATCTAAGAAATGGCAATGCAGAAATATTTCTTTTTGTATTAGCCCACAAAGTGGTGGGTAAACTGAATTTATCTAGGGGTCATTTGTATGGATATTACTTAAGCCTTACATTCTATAATCAGAACTTTGTTAAGGGTTAAGAAGTTCTTTTTTTGCTTTTGCAAAACTCAATGAATGTATACATAATTCAGAGGTCTGTGTTTAATTACATGTAAATTTCACATTAAAATAAAAATTATAAACAAATTATAAACTCTTCTTAGTAATATGCATGTAGAAATAAGTAGGAGGAAGTATACAGCTACTTACTACTTTAAAATGTATCCCACACTGTGATGAAATAATTAATGGAAAGAATAATAGATACGTGATAAAATACATATACAAGAAAAATATATGTGATTGGTATAATGCTTCTCACTAAAGTATATTCTACTTTGTGATAGTTTTGAATTTTTAATTAAAAACATTGTAAAAAATGAATGCGTGGGAACATGGTTTGAATCTTTGGGGCATGAAAGTTGCAGCATCCAAAATTCTGTCTGTATTCCAAATTTTATTTTTTAAATCCATTTTTATGCACAATTAGAATTCATTAATTTACAATAACCAGAATAAAAGAATTGTTGACCAAGTGAAAAAAAAACCTGAAACATAGAAAATCTCAAGTATGAGATCAGAATGAAAATGCCAAACAGGGTGGACCTTTAATTTAAAATTAAAAATTTCAAAGAAAATCTAAATCAAGGAGAAAATTGGAAATTTCTTTACATCTTAAAACAACTTCCTTTTGCAGGCAAGCAATATTTTTCTTTTATTTTCTCAACTTTAGAGACTTTAACTTAAAAAAAAATTAAATAATTAGGAAAGGAAATTATTCAGAACATTGAGCTTCTTGTAAATGACAAGAGAACCTCGCTTTGCTAACCTTTAGAATGAAAAGCTCATGGTAATAACACATATTAGAGATGACAAACAGTTTGTCTTGCATTTCTCTCTGTAGAGAGGTAGAATTAAAAGAGACCATGATGTGCAGTAATTTTCCTACTGGTACAGATATCTTCCTATAGAAAAAAATGGGGGGACTGAGCAATTAGCTAATATATCACAATAACCAAAAGTAAGTTATTTACTTTAGAAGTAATCTTGAACCCTAACAATATTTATATAGCAATATATAAATGATATATAATATGTTATAGATGTTATAGATTATATATAGTAAATATAAATGATCTCAGATAAAATATGAGTGATCTCAGACTGGTATTATTTGACAATATAGTATGAGTATAATATATAACAGTATTAAAGTGTTACTATAATCTATGTTTTATATATATATATAACAAGAAAAGGAGATAAAGTAGAAACCTGTGATAAAGGGAGAGAGAGATAAGCAGTATACAAGTTTTAGACTTAGTTATTTCCCGAGGAAGTACCCAAAGAGTTGGAAAGGAAACAACAAAAACACAAAAAAATATCTGAAAGTCTTTGGTCCAGAAATTCATGCCATTTCAGGGAAATAAACAATACAATATGAGGTCCTATGCAATTAACCATGCAAAATGGGTCAAAGATAAAGAAAATCTCTGTTAAAAATTTAGGTCATTAACTTGATCAAATTCAAAATCTAGATTGGGCTTTTTGAAATTTACTCTAGAAGACTTTACTTTGAGAATAAGAAATATTAACCAATATTACTTACTTTTATAAATGCTAAGTGAAGATTTTGAGTCACAACTACTCAGAGTCATCAGCTCTTTCTGAAATTCATTGTTTCAATATTCTTCCAGGGAACTTCCTAATAACTTTCTTTGAACCATCTATTTTTACCATTTGTTGTTAGAATGACTTAATGTCAATGAGCCTTGTGAATGCTTTGATAAAAATCTCTGAAAGAAAAAAATGCAAAGCCAAGTGTTATTTGGTAAATCATTTCCATTTAAAAGATGAATCAAACTTAAATTGGTAAAAGAAACAAAGAACATCTGGTTGTTTGTTTGTTTGTTTGTTTAAAGATTTTGGCTATTGTAAATAGAGCTACATTGAATATAGGAGGGCATTATTGTATTGTGTTCTTGGTCCTAGAAAACATCCCTAGTTGGAGTATTCTGGATCATATGGGAGTTAAATTTCCAGATCTTTGAGGAATATAGATATTGTTTTCCAAAAATGCTGAACTAGATGGCATTCCCAAGCAGTAAATGAGAGTTCCTCTCTCCTCACATCCATGCCAACAATAGTTGTTATTGTACTTTGTTATGTGTACCATCCTCTGTGGTGTGGATGTTATATCATTGTTTTGATTTGCATTGCCCTGATTATTAGTGATGTGGAACATTTTTTTCATGTGCTCTTGGCCGTCTGTATTTCTTCTTTGAAAAAATGTCTGTTCATTCCTTCTTTCCATTTTTTGATGGGGTTAGATTTTTTTCTTGTTATGTTCTCAGTACATTGTACTTTAAATATTCAGGGGTCTCAAACTCAATTTACCTGGGGATCACAGGAGACAAAGTCAGGGTGATCCTTGAGGGCAAATCAGTAGTAAGCCTTGAACATTGAGGTGTGTGACTTAAACAACTAAAACAAAACAAAACAAAACAGAAAAAGGTTCCTCTAGGGCAGGGCCACAAAATGTTGTATGGAGGGCTGCAAACAGCCCTTGAGCCACGAGTTTGAGACCCCTGTTATGGGTCTTGGGTGAATAGTTTCTACCATTATGTAGTTGACATCTATAGACTAGTTACTCTTTCCTTAGAATTGAAGAAGCTTCCCAGCCTAATGTAGTTCCATTTGATTATCTCTGCTTTCTCTTGTTTGGACAGTGGTGTTGCCTCCTTGAAGATGGATATAGTCTCATTGTCAAGGAGTGTTTTGCCTTCTTTTTTTACTATATACCTTGTTGTTTCATGTTTGATATCTCGTTCTTTAATTCATTTTGGATTGTCCTTTGTGCATGGTTTTAGAAGTCTGAGATTATTATTTTGCATGTGCCTGAAAAGGTGTTCCAACGCCACTTATTGAAGAGGCTTTTCTTGCTCCATATTGCATTTCTTGCCCCATTATCAGAAATTAATTGATTATGTAATGGGGGGTCATTCTCTGAGTATTCAAGTTTATTCCATTGATCTGAGCATCTGTTTTTATTCCAGACCCATGATGTTTTAATGATTATTGCTTTGTAGTACAATTTAAATTTGGGGAAAGTGATACCTCTCATCATCTTCCCCCTAAGGGTTGCTTTAGTTATTTTGGGCATTTATTGTTCCAAATGAACTTCAATAGTGTTTGATCCACTTCTTTGAAAAATGTCATGGCTATCCTTAGAAATATTGAATTACCAGTCCATGAAAGGGTATATGTCTCTATTTCCTAGAGGAAGTGTCTTGTAGTTTCCTTTGTAAAGGTTCTTCACTTTTTTTTTAATCATAGTGGTTAACATATCATTCACAGTAATGTTCCAGGTATATGTAAACATTGAATCAGGGGAATTCCCATCACCAATTGTCCTCCCTCCTCCCTCCACCTCCATTTCCCCCCTTCCTCCCCTACCCTCCACCCTCTCCCCAGGGGCTTCTAGATTGAGTGATCGCCTCTGTGTCTAGTTTATTACTTAGTGATCTTATAGCTGTTTGGTCTTGATGCCTCCATTATTTCTCCCTCAATTTGGGAAGCGGGATAGTTCGAGTTATGTGGTTTTGTTTGGGGAAGAGTAAGGTAATAGGATGGGGGGAAAATTACGCCAACAATGGGCAGAGTCCTTCTAGAGGCTCTCATCCTCGGTTTGAGAGACAAAAGGGAAAAAAGAAGGTGAATCCCCACATTTCACAAAGTTGTATCAAATAAGATATCCAGTGAACACTGCAGCAATATAGATATGCACCACATAGTTGCCATGGTCTTGAGATTTCCGCAACAACAAAAACAAACAAACAAAGCCCCTGGGATATAGCAATGAGAAGGTATGGAACCAGTGGTTATTCCCAGGACTATATACTCCAGGAATGGAGAAACCCTGAATCCATTAGGCCATGGAAATTTCCTTACTTCCCAATACTTACTGTGCCTATACAAAAAAAAGTGGGTAACACCAAACCCTGCCACTCCATTATTCCTTTTTTCTTGTTTCGTTTTGTTTTATTTATTTATTTATTTATTTATTTATTTATTTATTTATTTATATATTTATTTATTTTTATCCGTTTTTGATATTATTTTCCTTCTCTTTTTTCTTCCACCTTTTTTTTTCACTCTTGAGGATATTGTTCGGTGATTTTTAAATTTCATTTGCTTTTAGTAGTTGATACCAAATTTTCCCTTCTCCTTTTCTTAGCCTTTTTATCTCAAACAGAATAGCACAACTTGAAGCATTCAGACTCATAAATTGAGGGGAGAAAAGGATGTTACCAGGGCCAGTCATATCACCATGCAGTGTCAATAAAAAATGATCAGACTGGAACACTAAACATAATAGATACTCGACCTACAACAAGCTGTTAA
>PVKC010006997.1:0-30168 GCA_004027635.1 Crocidura indochinensis | reverse complement strand
ATTCGTTAATAGTGAAGTTGGGAAATTTAGCAGGGCAGCCCTGCTAAATGGGAGGACATACCTCACCCTTCTCCTGAGGGTATCCCCAGATTTTTCAGTCCAAATACTGATGTAACCATGAATTTTAATAATTTGGCTTACATCTATTTGGAGATAAGTGGTGCAATGGAAAATTTGAGTCATTTCTTACATGATGGTGACTGTGGAATGTCTCAATTACAAGTTTGTTTGTTTTTGAGAAGTGTCTAAATTGTTTTCCAAAATGAATGCTCTAGTTGACTTTCACACCACCAGTCAGTGAGGGTTTTTTTTTCCCCACATTCATGCCAACACTGGCTGTTTCTATTCTTTGTAGAGTGTGCCAGTATCACTGTTGTGATGATAATTCAATATTGTTTTCATTTGCATTTTCCTGATTATTAGTGATTCACAGCATTTTTTAAATATACCTTTTAGTTAATTGTATGTTTTCTCTTTGAGATGGTTTCTGGTTCATTTCTTCCCTCACTTTATAATATGGTTGTTTTATCTTAAAATTTTTATTTTTTTGGATGTAGAGTTCTATTAGTATATTAGATAACTTGAATATTAACCTTTTAACCCATGAATGGTGGACAAATATCCTTTTGTAGTCTGTGTTTCCTTTGGGGTGCAAAAACTTCTTTCTTTTGGAGTACAAAATATAAACCTGATATACTCCAATTTGTTTATCTTGCTTGGCCAATGGTTTCAAAAATTATAGAAGATAATTCTAGCTTATAGGACTGCAATTTAAGAAGCTAGAGTTTGTACTTAACCAAGATGAATTTCCATGGAATTCCCTCTGGAATTATACCCTGCTCCAGGGAATGCAACAAGCAAGCTAAAATCGTAGTGTATGGGAATAGAAATAAGTCTGGGACTGATAAATCACTATTCCTTCTTCACAAGTGCTAAATTAAATCTTTTTCAGTAGGATTTGAAGTATTCTTCCTGTAATAAAAGTGACTCTAAACATAAATAGCTAGAATACTCTTCTTTTATCAAAAAAACCTAGTGTTTTTTTTTATTAATTTCATTTCTGAATTGATTTCTTAGCTGGAGCTAATGCTCAGAATAAAGCTAGAGCTGAAGATACAACTGATTTAAGGCTTGTTAGGGGGATATTTCAACATCCAAGACAGCATGGAATATAGTTTATTTGAAAATGTATTTTTGATCTGAAGTAACCTGAGAATACCTTTCTATTTAAAGGAAAGGTATATATACATACATACATACATACATACATAAACACACACATATATATTTAATACTCAAAATACAGAACCCAGACACACCTCCATGCTTTCCTTTGCAAAGCCCAGGATTTCCTGAGAGTCCTCAAATGTCAATAGAGAAAATTATCCTGGATCTATTATATCTCAGGAAATAAAGAGTCCTCCATACTCTAGAATTATGATAATAGCTAAGATTAACTTTATTTGGTTTAAATGCAAAGCTTATTTATTTTCCTGAAACCTGATACATCAAAAGTCCCTGACGTGCCTTTTTAAGCATTATTAAATTGTCTATGAATACAGACAATATTCTATCACATAGATATTTGTAGAGACTTTTTATGTGAAAAAAATTAAAACATGATAAGGAAGTTATTGAATGATGAGAAATGGAAAATACTTTTCAGGACGAATTAGAATTAGAAGTCAAAATTACTTTCAATTCTAACCTCTCTATTTTCAGAATTATAAAAACACACTTATTACATAAGAATAATAATTCCCATGACTTATCTGTAGAAAATAGTATGGGCTTGGAGAGATAGAACGTTTTTGAAAGTCAAGTGAAAATTAATTAAACTTACAGTTTTCGTAAACATTTGATTATACTAATAGTTTTAGTAGGATCTAAAATAATTGCATTCTAAAGAGGCTAGATAGGCTTCTCTAATGGGCACTACTGTCCTCTAGAACTTGAAGACTGGACAGGGAAGGATATTAGGGAATACAATAGTGCATTTGAATATAATTGGGGTCACATAACAGTATATTTAAAGAAGATGGATTTCCAGGGAGCTTGCGGAATTTTATATTTATGAACAGAGGGTAGTAGGACAATTGAATTGGGAACCTTTTGAAATGTGGTGGAATACTCACCTCTATGTTATAATTCAGCCATTTCCTTTTTTCTTTTACTTTTCTTTCTTTCTTTCTTTTTTTTTTCCTTCGGTTTTTGAGTCACACCTGGCAGTGCTCAGGGATTACTTATGGCTCCATGCTCAGAAATCGCTCCTGGCAGGCTCAGAGGACCATATGGGACGCCGGGATTCAAACCAATGACCCTCTGCATGAAAAGGCAAACGCCTTACCTCCATGCTATCTCTCCGGCCCTATTTCCTTTTTACTTCTGTGAAAACACAGTATGCTTTTCCAATATGTGAAAATGTAACAATTAGCAAACAGCCATAGACAAGACAAAAGCATACCACAGATAACAACAGACTGTAACACTTATGTCAGCCACCTACTTCTGGAACAAAGCTACAGTTTATGACATCTTCAGGCAAAAGCCCTATATAAGACCTAGCTAGAACGCTGAGGCTAAATGATTTGGGTCTGAGTCCCTGTGCAGTCACCAACTAATAACATTTCTTAAAATTCTTACACCTTTATAGGATTCTGAATCTCTCTGTGCAACTCCACAACAGTAGACCATGAAGAATAAATTCAGCATGTAAAACAAAGTAAATAAGCTAGCTAAACCAGGAAAATTCTGACACTTTCTTTATGCAACAGGATTTCAAGTGATCACCAGTTTCTTAGAGAAAAGTCATGTGCTAAATGATATGCTATATACCTATTGGAATATGAGTTGATATATTTTAAAATGTTATTCGTACCAAAATATATTCAAGTAAATTTTACAAAAATAGGTCTTTTAGAAATACTTCTAAATACTAGAACAAAGACTTACAGAGATATCGAAGGGAACTCGTCACAATATTTTTCTGGGTTTATTTTTATATCTAGTATTCCCAAACACATACCAACATCAGATCAAGATCTTAAAAGATCTTTCATTTACTTATTTATAGGAATCAAGAGAATAGATAGTATTTCTTACAGGAAAGTTTTAGGAAATTAATGTCTTTTGCAACCAGCCCCAATTCTTAAAAAGAAACATTTGAGAACCCCATGACTAATCTCAGACCTAAAAGATTGTGTGATTGCTGTTATGATGTGGTCTTTATTTGGTAAGTTATTATCTTCTCTGCAGTCTTTCCTCCCAGCTGCCTGCTGCCTTCCTGGTTTCCTCCTCCCCATTCAGTTCCTAAAGAAAACTTGAGCCATTGCACTCTGACCCAGATATTCAGCTGTTTTTTTTTTTTTTTAAGAGCAATTTCTTGTATTTCAGTATCTTGAACAATCTTGCATGTTACTGATTTTTAAAAACCCTTTCAATTTATTCTTTTTTTTTTTTTTTTGGTTTTTGGGTCATACCCGGTAGTGCTCAGGGGTTACTCCTGGCTCCATGCTCAGAAATATGCCTCCTCATTCTTTTATACCCTAATATTATGACCAGGGACTCTTGCTGAGATCAGACACAAATATTTACTCTTAAGATACTTGCAAACCAAGGAAAGAAAGTGTGTGTTTGTTTTTTAAAATATTTTTAAAAATATTTCTTCAATTTCCTACCTTAATACTATTCAGAAACAGAACTATCTTTTATCATTAAGATAGAGGCAGAGACAGAAATGAGAAATGAATGAGTATAGACTACCATAAATTAAATTTAGATTCTATTACTTTTATAAAATAAATATAGGTAGTATTTTAGCTAAAGATATCAGTAATAAGGACCATATATATGTATATATTCATATATATGTTTATAAGGGAGTCTAGCACCTCATCTTCTTACAGCTTTTAGTTTCTTCTGAAACATGTGGCTTTATTGTAGCAGTCCTAAAAAATACAAAAAAAAAATCAGCAATAAAATCCTAATTCCTTTTTAGGACAAAGTAACTAAGGGCAAAAACTGGATCTGGAATTTATTTTTTTATTTTTATTTATTTATTTGGTTGTTTGTTTGTTTTTGTTTTTAAGGCCACACCCATTTGATGCTCAGGGGTTACTCCTGGCTAAGCACTCAGAAATTGTCCATGGCTTGGGAGCACCATATGGGACGCAGGTGGATCGAACCGTGGTCCTTCTTTGGCTAGTGCTTGCAAGGCAGACACCTTATCTCTAGCGCCAGCTCGCCAGCCCCTTATTTTTATTTTTTAATTTAAAAACAATACTTTGTTGTGTTTTAGAAGGCCACAGCTAGTGCTCAGTGCTTACTCCTGACTATGCACTCAGGAATCAATCCTAGTAGTGCTTGGAGGACCAGATGGGGTACTAAGTATCAAATCAAATCAACTTCCTTCAAGTAATTTACCCATAATACAGTGGTATTTCATCTCTTGTCCTAAATCAACAGCTTTTGAAAGCTCTATCAAAAATTTTTGTAAGGAGTGTGGAAAATCTAGATATTTTAGTTAAGCATATATCTTCCTCTTAATTTAAAGCTGATCTTTGTCATTAAGATTTCATATTAATATGTACCTAAATGTTATTGTCAATGATATTTAAGTCACTATGATTAAAATTAAAAGATAGATATTATCTTGTAAAAATATTAATGTAAGTAGCAGAGCTATATTTTGAATTAAAAACAAAATAGGGTCTAGAGGAAAAAGGATGTTGAGTAATGGGAAGTTGGGTAAGTAACCAGCAGTGTCATATTTACTAAAGTTGTTAAATGTTGGCAAAGGTATGACTGCAATTAGTGTTCAACCAATTGCACTGATGCTTTTATATATAAAATTTCCCTGTATAAGCTTCAAGTCACAGGACTGCAAAACGGGATAGGAAGTTTTAAGGTCATTTTAGCCAACACCTTTTTAAAGACCTTAAGAAAAGATTACTAATTCTCTCCAAATATGTTGGAATGGGTTTTCTTTTTAAGACATGGATTTTAAAGTGCCAGAGACGTAGTACAGCGGTAGGGCATTTGCCTTGCATGTGGCAGACCCAGGATGGAACTTGGTTCGATCCCTGGTGTCCCAGATGGTCCCCTAAGACAGGAGCTATTTCTGAGCACATAGAAATGTGTAACCCCTGAGTGCCACTGGGAGTAGTCTAAAAACAAACAAGCAAATAAAAAATTAAAGATGTGTATTTAGAATAAAGATTTGGCCAACTATAAAGCACATGGCTCAATATTCCCCTCAGCCTATTTTTGTAAAAAAAAAAAAGTGTTATTGAAACAGATTGAAGCACAGATCTGCCCATATCTTTATTTATTTGTTTGTTTATTTTTTTATTTTGAAGCCACACCTAGGGCACTCAAGATTTACTCCTGTTTTTGCATTCAGAAGTTACTCCTGGAAGAATCCGGAGGACCATATGGAATGCTGGGGATTGAACCCGGATCAGCTGCATGCAAGGAAAATACCCTACCCTTTGTGTTATTGTTCCGGCCCCATTTCCCTACTATATTTATATCTATCAGCTATTTATGATTATAATGAAAAAGTTTATTTATTGTGATACAGACTATCTCACACTCATTTATTATTTGGACCTTCTCAGAGAGTCACTACTCCCAATGAGAGGAACAATCATGTTTTTGTTAGTTTAGAATTAGAAGGTCAGCTCTATATTTACTTCTATATGCACTGTATTATACATAACTCATGGATTATTTTATTGTGAAAAATATATAGGTCAAGAGAAAATAAGAAGACAGTGGTGGGAGAATAACAGGATACTATCAAGAGGAATAAAACGGTTGTGTTTAACAAATAGTAGTAAATGACCATCCCACTACAATATGATTTCTATTATGATGCTGATCTTACTTTATTTCATTTTATTTTATTTTTTAACTGAAACCCAACTACAGACATGTTTATAGTCATGGTGCTTAAAGTAAGACTATTGTAAGAAAATAAATTAAAAATAAATCTTTAGTCCATTTTTCTATTTTCTTCCCTTCTTTTTCTCTTCTTTATCTTCTTCTTCCTTCTCTTTGTATTCTTCTTCCTCCTCTTCTACTTCCTCTTAATTTTCTTCTTCCACTTCTTCCCTTCTTCCAATTTTCTTGTCTTTTATCTTCTTTTCCTTCTTTTTCTCCTCTTCTCTTCCTCTTCTTCCTCCTTTTCCTCTTCTTCCTCCTCTTCGTTTTACCTCCTCTTCTTCCTTTTTTCTTTTTTATTCTTCTTTCCTTGTCTTCCTCTTCCTCTTCTCACACTTCCTCCAACTCTTCTTAATATTATCTTCCTGACTCTCTGGAATTCCAATGATTCCTATGTTCTTTCTGTTGAGTTTATTAAAGACTTCTATTTTCATCTGTTCACATTTTTTTGAGTTGTTTATTCATTGTCTGATCATTTCATTTGCTTTAAAGTTCTTTTCTAATCTCTTCTGCTTTGTGGAATTGTTCTGAATCTCATCCTCTGGGTCACTGACCCTGTCCTCAGCTGCTGTTACTCTTTTGAAAAGGCTTTTCATTGATGTTATCATTTCATCTACTGAGTTTTTCAGACCTGTTGCTTGAGTTTGGAGTTTTCTGAGTTCTATCATTGTGGTCTGTTCAGTTCGATCTATATTGCTTTGAGTTCTTTGAGCATCCTCCATATTAATACTCTAAACTCCTTATCTGAAAGGCTTTTCCGGTCAACTGCATTCTCTATGCGGTGTCACGCACATTGTAACACTTGTATAGTGGTTTTTACTATGTGCTGGTGCTGGAGTTCTTGGGTTAGAAGATGCACAGCTGCGGAGTCAAGCAGAGCAGCAGTGCTCCTCTGGCTCCACCTTATTGTGTGGGGCCCTTACAAGGTTTGGGCCTTTGGCTATCTTGTGCAGAAAAGCCTATGATGCTGATTTTAGCTTATGTTTCATGTACACAAATTCCTTTTAGTTTTTGTTTTTGTTTGAGGGCATTATACCCAATATTCAGGGCTTATCCCTAGATCTACATTCAAAAATAATTCCTGATGCTGGTGTTCATTATCCATGGTGTTTGGACAGGAATGTAGGCGTTGCTAAGGAATGAACCTGGGCTGACTTTATACAAGGCAAGAACGCTACCCATTATCCTATATCTGGCCCCAACATCCACACATGTTCATATGAAATTTGACTGAATTAAACCTGACTTTATTAATTGCATGAACTCTTGACTTCTTAATAACAAAATTGCATAGAGCGGTTAAGTGCACAACTGAACACAAAAAAACTGACCATTCTTTACTTCAAGGGTTTCACTGTAACTGTTCACAAAAACGGCCACCAGCATTTAGCAAATATGAGATTCATGTTCTTTTCTACATTTTAACTCTGTGTACATGGTTGTACTACTCAACAAAGAAATAAGTAAATCATAGATAGGGTATTTTAAAGTGGATAGGTAGTATACTAGTCAAGGTACTTGCTAAGTTCAACCTGTAGCACCCTGTCTATTCTCATGTCTCCAGGAGTAATCACTGAGTGAACAGACAAAAGTAAGCCCTCAAAATAGCTTAGTAAAGTATTCTAAAAAATCAAACTACTGAGGGTACTTTCATATTCCAAGAATAAGAAGCATCATCTGTGTTAAAACTAAAACATTTCATTGTTTTTAGGTTGCTAGGTCCATGCTAACAGCCCAGTGATAAGACAACAAGACCAATTGACTCGGCAATGCAAGTCACAAAGTGGGGTTTTATTTGCTTAACTAGCTAAGCAAGGAAGAGACTAAGCTAAGCAAGGAAGCTAAGCTAGGAAGAGACTTCCAATCAAGGACCCCGAGTCTAGGGGACTAAGAATATGTGTGTGTGTGTGTGTGTGTGTGTGTGTGTGTCCATGTGTCATAGCTGAATGTACAGCTCCAGGAAGCAGATAAAAGAGACACACAATTCAAATGACACAAGATACATAATTCAGATGTTACAAGGCTGATCTATCCAGGCTTATCCTGCATGCATGGATGTGGGTGCCGTTTTCCAAGTCTTGTGTCTCCCATTGTCTCCAACTATTATCTGAATGTCATATTCCCACAAGCTGACAAGCTAACAAAGGGAGTATACAGAAGCAGTTTTACAAAAGCAGAAACTTTCATGGGGAAAGAAAAATACTTCATGTTCCTACAAGGTTTTGGTTTTTGTTTGTTTGTTTTTTTTTAGTGAAACTAATAAAGTAGTCATTTAAAGTCCACTCCATATGCTTTGTTTATAAAGAGCATACATATATTTTAAATACTCTGTGAGAAATTCACATGGCTATTTGCTAGCTGAATCTTAGAAACTGATCATTTACAATACACTTGAAAAATAATGGATTCAAAGCACAATTGCATATTTTCAGTTTCAACTCAGCTCTTTATTTCTGCACAGTGCTAAATCAGGTAGATAAAAATTTTTACTTTTAGAAAATAATTTTCAAGTTTTTAATTTATTAGAATATAAAAAGTTGGGGCCTGGGAGATAGCATGGAGGTAAGGCGTTTGCCTTTCATGCAAAAGGTCATCGGTTCGAATCCCGGTGCCCCATATGGTCCCCCGTGCCTGCCAGGAGCAATTTCTGAGCATGGAGCCAGGAGTAACCCCTGAGCACTGCCGGGTGTGACCCAGAAAAACAAAAACAAAAACAAAAACAATTGAACTTATTTAGATAAAAATTTATTATAATATTTTTATATTACTGTATAAATATACAATTTAGCATTTATTTTATTATTTTCTCTTAATAACAGCAGAAATGTTATGAAAGATACTCTAAAAGATATATTCTGACTAAAATCAAATATACATATGCTTTAGTTGGAAATGAAAATAATTCTGATTGTTGACAACTAGTTCTGAATTTCTGAACCAATTCAAAGAAAACAGTAACATAGAAGGGTCAACTAGCACTAATCAGCTCAATTATTCTTTGGGCAATGACTGTAGCAACACCATTGTAGGATATTACAATAATCACGAATTGACTTTTATTAGTTCAATTTTTGCTGATTTCATTTTCCTTTGTACTGCAACAGACAACATAAAATATGTTTGGACCTACAAAGGGTGCAGTCTGGATAGTACGTGAGAAATTGGAACATTGGTGAAATAAGATCAAATTGGTGGTGCAACTGGTGTTGAAATATTTAATGCCTGAAGCAATTTTATTATGAGCAATGTGGCAAATCACAGTATTATCATAAAAGTTTTTAAAAATAAATTAAAAATATGATGACTACCATTGACTATTTAAAAATATCACAACAAGGAAACAGAAAGATAGTACAAGGTTGAAGACAATTGCTGTTATCAGTTTGATCCCCAACACCACAAATGGTTCTTGATGACCAATAGGAGGAATCCCTGAGTACTGGTGTAGTCCAAACATTAAACTATATTACTACAAGGAGAGGTACCTTGCTATTACTCATATGATGGAAACAGAGAAGCAAAAAATAAAATAAAATAAAATAAGACAAACCTATGCCTGTATTCAGTCTGTAGAGTATAATTATCAGAGAAGTGATTGGAAAGTCATTAAAGTGAAGAGGAGGTTCAAGGGACTATTAATACATGTGTATAGTTTTGAGTTTAAATTTCAATGTTCAAGATATAATTTGAAGACTTGTAAATGGTACAACTAACCATATACAGTTATAAAAACCCATGTTACTTCAATTTCAAAAAAACAATTTTAGTTATGGCCATTTTATCAAGCACTATATGTACTATTTATTGTGCATTTTATATCTTGAAATAGTTGTCCTAAATAATAAAATGTTTTGATTGCAATCAGAGCACTTAGAAAGATTTAGTTTTTGACTTAAAAATAACCTTATCCAGGGGCCAGAGTGATAGCGGAGTGGTAGGGTGCATGCAGCTGACCCACGATGGACCTCAATTCGGTCACCAGCATCCCATACAGTCCCCCAAGCCAGGAGTGAATTCTGAGTGCATAGTCAGGAGTAACCCCTGAGTGTCACTGGGTGTGGATCAAAACCCAAACAAAATTAAAATAAAATAAGGAAAAGAAAAAAAATCTTATTCAAAAACATTATATAACTATAAAACAAACTTCAGGTTTTCACAAGTAAAGTGATGCAATGATTTATAATACTTAGTGACATTGAGTATATAATGAAAACAAGCACTTTCATTCACTCTTGGTGGAAAGATAAACTACTAGGATTCCCTCAGAGGACAATTTGACAATAGCAATTACATTTCTATATCTATATGTAGCACCCCTGAATCAGCCAATTTTAAGTCTATAAATGCAGTCCTATATATAATTGCACATCTGAACAGAATTATTTCTTGTAATATCGATTAAATTCATTTTAGAAACATAAATTAAAGACGTATATTATTCACGAGTCTGCTTTTAACTACTTCTCAATTTGTCTATTATTGTTTCTTTTTTAATCAATGAAATCCTAACCAAGTCTGTTATTATGTTACTTTTCATTCCTCTGTACATAAATCTCTTCTTTATTCTTAGTTCCAAACCAGAGATATTAAAATAAAAAAGAGAATGTCTATAGCATTGCTTAGGCTATTTTACTGTCTCAAGAAACATTAAAATATATAGAATTCATCAATCTACCAAGAAAATGAGTGTACTCAAAATTTTCTTTTTTTTTTAAGGCCAAGTTATGCATTCCTAAAGTCTGAGTACTTATGAAAGGAAAGTAAAATATAAACAACTGTATGCTGGAACATTTTAAGCTACTAAGCATTAATAGTCATTGTTTATTAATCAAAATGTAACTTCCCAAACAAATTGCCAACTGATTTCAATTGTTCGTTGTTTTTTCTTAATTTATTTGTTTTTGGTCTCAAAATGACAATTGGGCAAACTTCTCTAGGCTTGTATACCCTTTACTGTCTTACCCCCAGAAATCTACATAACAAAGACAACAATTGGCCTGAACCTGTCTTTGAACATTAGACCAGAGGGAACTGGTAGACCTCCTTGATGTCTGTAACTTGCCCTTTCTGAAAATAGATTAATTTTTTCATTTACTATATAATCTGTCTATCATGACAGTTCAAATAAGATGATTTCCTAACTTGTGTATCCTCTATCTTCCAACCAGTTGTTGAATTAATAAAGCTCTTTTGAAAGCATCAACATGTCTTCCCCATTGACTGATCCAGTTAAGGGATCATGAAACTGTAGTTTAGCCACCACAAAAGTAAAGTGGCAGAAAATAAGATCTGGGAACAATTAAATAATGAAATACCAGAAAAATCAAGAGTGAAATACAGGAAGAGATAGTTGGCCTTGAATAAAACATCACCGGATTCCTCTGGTGCATCCCTTTTATTTTTATGTTTTGGGGTCTTGGGCCACACCCAGCGGTTCTCAGGGGTTACTCCTGGGTCTCTGCTCAGAAGTCACTTCAGGCAGGCTCAGAGGACCATATGAATTGCCAGGGATCTAACCCAGTTTGTCCCAGGTTGGCCGGCAGCTGCCTTTCTACTGTGCCATCACTTCAGCCCCTCGTGCATTCCTTTTGATGTAGCTGATCTATTCTCCATTCAAATATTTGAAGAAAATCATAAATATACAACAATAAAGGAGCAATATGATTATGTGGTAAACTTCAATTTGTAATTCAAATGAAAGTTTGTAATTCATCCATTTTGGCATTGAACTTGGCATGATTAGATGAATATTATGCCTGGAATTAAATATGCATAGATAATTTATCTATAGTGATTTAACATTGCTTTTATTTACCACTTAATTTATCCTATTTGAAAACAAATTCTTTAAAACTCCTTAGATATAAAAATTCAACATTTGAATAAGATATATTAAATCCATTAGAAGTCATAACTTCAAAATGGATTTAACAAATTCAGAATATTAAGTTTTATATTTCAATTTTCCTAACCAAGACTATTTCACCATTAGTTTCTTTTTTATTTTATTTATTTTATTTTATTTTATTTTTTTGGTTTTTGGGTCACACCCGGCAGTGTTCAGGGGTTACTCCTGGCTCCATGCTCAGAAATTGCTCCTGGCAGGCACGGGGGACCATATGGGGCACTGGGATTCGAACCGATGACCTTTTGCATGAAAGGCAAACGCCTCACCTCCATGCTATTTCCCGGGCCCGACCATTAGTTTCTTTACAAGCTTTAGATAAATATGTACCTAATCCCCAAGAACACCCAGCTGTTCCTCTGCCTATACCTGTTCTGATACTCATAGATTATTCCTGTAGGTACTCAAGACATGATATAATACCTGGAATCAAGTTCAAAGCCCCATACATACCAGGCAAGTATTCTAATACTCAGTCAAACTCATGAATTCAAAAATAAATACTACATATAATTAAGTAGCTATTAAATTGCACATGAATAACTTTCATGTAAATTTCTAAATTAATTAGTTGATTGACAATATTCCCATTCAAATTCAAATATCAGATATGAGAAAATATGTAAATATGCAATAAAAACAGGTAGAATAATAAAGTCTATTCTCCTTAGGAATATATAATATTGATGTTGATCACTTTTAACACCATGATGAGTTTCAGAAACTGCAGTACTTTCACATTCATTTAAATCTATTAAGAAACATATTTGAAGGAAATATCTTAAACACATCAAAATGTAGTTATTCTTTCTCTGCTGTCAAATTTTCTTTAGTGTATTCATAAGCATGCACTTATGCCAGCACAGACGAACACAACACACATCTTTGTTTTTGTTTTTGTTTTTTTTACCTCAAATGCAGTATTTGTAGTGCAAAAGTTAAAAATAGACTTGGAAAGTGAGATTTCACTTAAGATTATTGTGATAATGGGAAAGGGAGTCTTGATTCAAAACAATTGCTGGGAACTGTTGCTGGGGATAAACTTAAGACCAAGTTTCTAGTGTTTGTTGAACCATGTTTATTGAAAAATCAGGCTGAATTTTAAAGTTGGGGAAGGAGTTAATGAAAAGAAATGGAAGACATGGAAGGTTACCTGTTAGGGTGATTTGGCATTTGTATTTGCTAGTTGTACTTAATAGTGTTAGGCTTCTATTCTCCAATGGCTACATTTGAAGGGACCAAGTGCCAGAACTTGAGACAGATGTTCTGAACTGTAAATTTATATCTCAAAAGGGAAGAGATGTAAATTTTCTAAGAAAAGGGAGGGACGGCCCCCAAATATAGAAGAAACATTTAAAATGTAATCAATTTGAGCAAAATTTCAAAGTTATCAGGATTGTAAGGGCATTTTGAAAAAGCTAATATATCACTAGAAAGAATTTAAAATATTTATTAACTTTATTATTTTTGTTTGTTTCTTATTTGGGTCATACCTGATAGCACTCAGGGGTTACTCCTGGCTCTATGCTCAGAAATTGCTCCTGGCAGGCTCAGGGGACCATATGAGAGCCAGGATTCTAAACACAGACCCTCTACATACAAAGCAAATGCCTTAACTCTTTACCTCCTTATTTCTCTGGCCCCTATTAACTTTATTTTTAAAGATCCCTCTTAACTTGTTCATTTTTCAATGTTTGAATAACATTCATATATAAATAAAATATTACAAAAGTCATGTAACAGCTATATTAGAAAATATTTTTAAAAAGGACTACAAAAATAATAATAGCACATACCAACTACAACAATTTTTCATGTAATGAATTAAGCTAAATCTTAAATAATCTGATTTAGAGCAGAGACATAGTACAGTAGGTAGTGTTTGCTTTATAGGCAGTAAAACTAAGTTTGATCTTCAGCACCACATATTATCCTGTGAATCGTGCAAGAGTGATATCTAAACAAGAACCAAGAATAAGTCCTGAACACCGTTTAAAATGACCCACAAACACGCAATAATAAATAAAATAAATAAATAAAAATAAAATAATTTTCTAGTATTCCTTAAACCCTGAAACACACACACACAATTACTCCTGTCCCACTGTTTTTTAAAATTTATTTAAAGGAAATATAACATATATATGACCCAATTCATCAGGATACATTTGTTTCAGGAAGAACAAAGGCCAAGTTATTTAAAGATAGAAAAACTAACAAGATGGAAGAGAAAGAAAGGCTTCAGTAACAAGTATATTTTAGAAAATCATTGAATCACCAGTTCACTCATTTAAGGCCCAGCAGAAGGATTAATGAGGTTTCTTCTTCTTCTTCTTCTTCTTCTTCTTCTTCTTCTTCTTCTTCTTCTTCTTCTTCTTCTTCTTCTTCTTCTTCTTCTTCTTCTTCTTCTTCTTCTTCTTCTTCTCCTCTCTTTTTTTAAAGTTAAGAGTTAAAGAAGTACAGTCAAAAGGGTGTTAGAGGGGAAATTGTTTGCATAAGCCCAGTAAAATATGGGGGATATGGAAAGGAAAAGCCTTGTCCTAAATACAAGGAGACCTTACACCTGAAGTTTTTCTGATATAAGACCAACTCTAGGTTCCAGGCATACTAGGTTGTCCAACTCAAGTCATTGAAGTGGCCATAAACCTCTTTTCACACAGTAACTGTTGTTGGTGTCAGGTTTCTGTAGTTAAAGATCTTGGAATCTATCCTTATCCTACATCGAAATCATATGATGTGGAGTGTCTTCTAGTTTCACCTCACAATTAGAAGGCAATGCGGAGAGCCCTACCCTGAAATCAGGTTGTTGCTGTGCAGTCTGATAACCGGCTGGTGATAGTGACTTCTCAGAAACTTCTCAGAATGGAGTCTCTTAGGAAGCAAGGTGCATAATGAAGGAAGAAGGAGGAAAAGAGGCCTCTGAGAGTAGATGAATAGCAACAGTGCATTGGGATCTTCTCAGGCTGAGAGTCTATCTTATCTCTTAGGGTGCAGTGGCAGCTGGCTTTGTGTGGGGATAACTATCTGCTTCTTGAGGAGCCAAAAACTGAAGATAAAGAGGTTTAAATGTGAGGTAATGGTGGTTGGGGGTGAGGAAACGAAGGACTATACATGAGTTTGAAGGCAGTGGGCAAGGGCAGAACAAAAGATGAACATTCTGCATATGCAAAACATGTATTAATCATAGGAAATCCTATTAATCTATACTCTAAATGAAAATATACAAATTGAAATGAAAACTATATATTGAAAATGGACACCAGTGAAAAAAAGTTGCCAATGAATGCCCCAGCCCCACCCTCTTGTGCTGGATTGCTGGGTGGGAGCTGGGGGTAGGCCTGGGGTCTCCTTTAGAGTCCTCCCCGCACCTACCTCTCTGGATGCCTGGGTGGGCACCCAGACATGTCCCTAGGGTCTGGGAGGAAGAAGATGGGAGATGGCTTGGAGCCTCCCTAGCCTCACAACACCCCCCAAACTAGGGAGAGGGTCTTTGACCTGAGGCCTCCCCATACCCCATGCTGGCAAAAGCTAGCCTCCAGAACAGAAAAACCTGTCCCACTTTGTTTAAGATGAGAAACTGATGTTAAGATAATTTGAATAGCTTTGTTAGATTTACACAACTACCAGCTTAATAGAATCTATAGGCAGTCCAATTTGCCTGACTCCCTAGCTTTTCCTAATACGTACATACACTATGTTCTATTATAGATTTTATGTACTTTACAACTTATTATCACTCTCTCTTAACATCATGAAATCATGACAGTACCATCTTTGTGGAACCAATATTTAAAAATTATGTTGCAGGGGCCGGAGCAGTAGTACAAGTGGTAAGGGGTTTCTGCCTTGTGTGCAGAAACCTAGGAAGGACTGAGGTTTGATCCTCCGGTGTCCCATATGGTCCCCAAGTCAGGAGCGATTTCTGAGTGCATAGACAGGAATAGCCCCTGAGTATTACTGGTATGGCCGAAAAAAGCAAAAATTTATATTGCAAAAGAGATTTTTCTATTGCATATAAACTACACAAAACATGCATCTGTGAGGGCTTTGAAATGTTCATTTTGGAATCTAAAATATAAATGCCTCTGTTCCCTCAACATAAAGTCATCTGCCTTCTTTCTGGTTTACAAGTGAAACCTCAGGATACAAATTAATTTCCAAGAAACTATTATTTACTGGATTAAGTAAATTAAAGAAGTAAATAAAGAAGTAAATAAATTTAAGAAGTATCTATAATTCTACTAAATTCATGTGTTTTATTATAAGAAAAGCCAATTATATTATTTATTATACTTTAGGTAAATATTAATTCCAAGATAAGACTTGCCACAATCTATAGCCTTGGAGAAAATAGCAAGAGTTTTTTAAAATTGCTAGCGACTTTCCCAAAATTTTTTAAATTTTATTTTGGGTAAGTATGACTTAGTTTGTGCATCACTATAGTGTTATATCCAAGTTCATAAATGAGTTAAATAATTGAGAGATTACTGGATTGTAAAAGTGATTCACTTTTACAATTCTGTAAGAATTTACTAATTCTGCAAGAAACAGAATTAGGAGTTGTATATAAGATAAGATGAAAAAAGCAATGCTAAGAGCATTCTCCTGAAAAGCAAAGATACACATAGTTTCTAACAAGTCTCCGTTATTTATTAGTATTGGTGTTCTACTAAAACCAGGATGATTTCATGGATAGGCACAGTATATCTCACTTAGGTCTGACAGAGGTGTGGCTAGACAGTAACACTACCGACACCAGGAATAAGAAATCGATGAACAAAGTATATTTTTCCTGTCAATAAAGGATCACAGGATCACCTCTCTGAGCACATAAATTACATTTTTCTGTCTCTTTCCAGCATGCCTTTTCTATTTTGTGGTATATTATACCTGAACATGGCCACTCCTCAGCAATATTGAGCCTTGGAGTGACAGATTCTCTAACTCTGATCTCTAAATCATGGAGAAAAAGAAAGTACAGGTAAAATTGAGGTCAAGGATCCATCCTAATCCCAATTACCTGTGACAAAATTGTTGAGAATTCTAACTTAACTCTCATTTAGAAGAAATTGTAGGTACAGTGATGAGGAAAAAGTACATCAGCAAGTTATCTCAAAATTGAGTATAGAGAAGAAATATTATGTCATATAAAAATAGTTCAGTGTAGGAAAACATGTATTTGGTACATATATAATATTAATATAAATTAGAATGTAAGATTTAATAATTATGGGAAATTTTTATATTGATTATATTATATTATTTTGGTTTAGATATTTAATGCATTATACATTTGGTTATTTCTAATACAATTATATCTTTTCACATAAATTACATAAGTTTTGTGATATATATATATGAATATATTGTTATATATGTTTAGGTTGGTAATTCAAACTTATCTCACAAATTTTTCAGATATATTTACTTAAAGTAATTCTTGAAAATATACTGATAGCATTAACTTGATACTTAATTTATTTTAAATGTTTATGAAATGTGTTAATAAATCATGTCATTTGATTTTTAGGAAAAGTTATAAGGTTATATATTTTTTCTATGGAAAAATTCTATACAGAGGTTAGAGTTTTAGGAGGTCACATTTAATAAGTAACAGAGGCAATAATTTAATCTATTATGTTAATTTTCATAACTACTATACATTACTGTTATTCTAATACATGATGATGAAACCATTTTGTGTAAGTTCTCATGATTATAGAATTTTTAGAAATATGGAGTTCTATGTCTTACACATGATTCAAAGATTAAAGGCAAGAAGTTATTTAAATTCATGCAATAATTAAGAACTTCTTTCAGCAGAAGCAATATCAGAAGAAGAGAAAAAGCAAGACTAAAGTAAAGGTAAATCTATTTCTGAAAATTATGGCTCATTAAAATCATGAGTTGAAGAGAAAATTAACTGAAATTATTTTTAATAATTTTAGCATGATGGAACTATGCTAAAGATTTACAGGGAAATAATGAATATTATGTCCAAAGAAAAAAATTGTCCAATGCTTTTGAAATTAAATAATTTTGACTGCAGTAGATACTGCAGTCCAGTTTATGTAGTTGATATAAATAATGAGCATCTTGCAACCATTATAAATAAATTTGAGTAGCCATGAGATCAACTAAATTCTAATAAAATGAGAAAGCTATCCAAGTAAGTAAATGCTAAGCGGAGAGCATCCATTACTGTTCTCTGTCGTTTTCTCTTCAAAAAAAAAATCTTTGTAGAAAAATATCATTCTATGAACTTTTCTACCTAAATCCAAGACAATCTTTCTCAACTACCTATCCAACAAAATGTCCTATTTGACTCTTCCTCTCAATTATAGTCTATATACGAATAGCTTGTTTACCATGCTATCTTAAGATGTCAGCATATATATTCCATAGAGAGCATGATGAGTTCTGATGAGTTTTATTCTTTTTTTCTATACACTGTTCTAAAAGCAAAAATAACAATTATTTCAAAACATTTTTAGATTAAGATACTTATATTAATTAAACTTCAGTGGTTTAGAACTGTTCTGAAACTACACCTATGGTCAGATTAGAAACTGTAATAGTCTTTGATACTTTATATAATTTGGAATCAATGTTTCTCCAGTTTTATCTTCTGTCATTTCTTCAATTCAGTCTCTCTCACCCTATTTTATTGTTTTTCAATTATGCTAACTTTTTTATTACTAAAATAAACCATCTTTTCCAACTCAAAGAATATGCTCTCGCCAGACCATTCATGTTTTTTTTCAAGGATGGGCAATTTATTCTCAGGATAATTCATTTAGAGAGGCTTATCCAAGCCATTAATTAAAAATGACTTCTACTTCCCCTAGTGACAAGTAATCACACAAGAAGAGTATTCATTAACTACTAAGGGAAAAAAGCTGCTACAATGAGTTCCGATCAAAGAAAAAAAACACAAATTTTCATACACATGAAAACTGTAGATAGAAGGTCAAGTTATCATTGGGATTAAAAGTAGGCAAAAGTAAGAGATGAAATTAAAAAAAAAAGTAAATTGAAAACTGCAGAACCTTTTACAGCAACACAAAGACTCTAGCCCTTATTTTGAATTCCACAGTAGATTCTGAGAAGAAAGGTAATGAAATGTTTTAAACAGAGGACTGATGTGGCCATAATTGCATTGTAGAAGATGAAGTATACCAGTTAAGATAAGGAGGAGCAATAAGGGACACAAGAATAGTGAATAAGCAAGACATGATTGTGTTCTCACTCTAAAAGAGAGGCAGTATAGAAAGAGAAGAGCAAAAGAAAATACTTAGACACCAGAATTAATTGTTGGAAAATCACACATCAATTAATGATCTAGTTGCACTCTTGACAGTATTATTAGCAAAACAAATCATTTATTTTAGTTAGAGGTTTTACTTTGGTCAAAGCCATCAGTGATTTAATTAAACAAATAGCCTATTCTTATCATAATGAGTAGATATTGCAAATAGACAGATGCATTTTATTTTTAAGAGCTAAATGGAAAAAGTAGATAACCCTCAAACCCTTAGGGAAAATAAAACAAAACATTATTACAGTCTTGAGATTTTATAGCAGTGTGTCAGGTCCGAGGTATTTAATCCACTATGAAAACTAGATAGTCCCCAAACTAGCTCTCTGAAAGGTTCATCTGAATTAGGTGCTTATATTTTGATTTTACTATTGACATTGTAAATATTTTGTTTGTGTTCGCTTTTAATTGTTTTTGTTCTATGGGTCACATCTGATGATGCTCAGGGGTTACTCTTGGCTCTGCACTAAAGAATTACTCCTGGAAGAGCTCAGATACTATATAAGATACTGGAAATAAAATGGTGGGCAACATACAAGGCAAGCACTCTATCCACCATACTATCATTCCGCACTTATTTGTATTTTTTGAGGTTTTAAAATGTGATATATAGGGGCAGGAATGGTGGTGCAGTGGTAGGGAGCTTACATTGCACGCTGCTGACCTAGGACAGATTGCTGTTTGATCCCCAGATTCCCATATGGTCCCTCAAGCCAGGAGTTATTTCTGAGTGCATAACCAGGAGTAACTTCTGAGAGTTACCGGGTGTAGCCCCCAAACCAAAAAAAAAAGTGATATATAACTTTTTATAAGAGTGCTTTTGTTTGTCATACATGAATAAAACTTAAAATTTTAATAATTCGAAATAATGATAAAAAGGGAGCAGAAACAAATATTCCTAATTTAAAGATCAATAACTTATATTAGGCGATATTACCAAGATGTCAAAATAGAAAACATTTAGCTCTGTACCCCATCAAGAATTACAAATCAATAGCTGTGTTCTATTGCAAGGCACCTTTGAAGTTCATGTAAGAATCTCCAGCAACTTGAAACAAGGGCTTGCAAATAACTGTGCAAAAAGAAAGAAAGAAAGAAGCCTTCATCTTGCCTACCTTATCTCAACTCCAAAGCTAACATTTCTCAATGACAAAAGAGGATACTTATCTAGAAGTTTCCAACACTGGAAACAGAACAGAACCAACTTCTCTACTACATCATGAAGGCTTTAAATTTTTTGCTGTCCATACCCATCGCTCTGTAACCTGATACCAGACTGGTGAAGCTGGAATGTATATACTGACTTGCAATAAAGAAGAAAGGGTTAATAGTATCAGTTGCATGGTTAGAGCCATTGTGGTGCATGTGCACACATGCAAGATCACACACACACATACACACACACAATTTTCACAAATTTCTCACTGAAGAAATCAATGGTCATTGCAAGGGTACAGTGCTGATTTCAGAAGCTTTACCCACAAAGGGATTATTCTCACTTTCACAGCGACTTGAGTTCTGTCATGGTCCCAACTTTGCTCCACTCCCATTTCCAGCTAAGAAATCACATTTAGTTTACAGTGACTATTCAAGTGGAATATAAAAATCGGAGCCTCTGCAACTTTTCTTACTTCTTGCCACTGTTAAGTCAACCCTTCCAGCTATGTGGTGCATGCTTCCTATACCCTAAACATTCGTGGTGGGAGACTCCACAGATATGGAAGAATACCATAAATAGTGTTCCTCTAATTGTAATTGTAATTTTATGATAAGGGTCTGTGACATTTATTCACCTGAATCTGAATCTGAATCCTTTGCCATTAACTGCATATTTTGGTACCGATTTCTGTTATGGGTCTCAATCACCGTGTGCTCATAGACACCATCCTTTATAGTTCATAGCAGTCAAGCTTCCACAACTGTCAGTATGCTGTCATTGGCCTTAGTCCTTGTTAGCTGTCCTGAGTCTCAATATTATCTACATTTTTGCTACCAGTTCCAGCTATTACAGTGGCACCTACAACTCAACCTACCTTCATGTACCTAAAAACTTAGCACCTTACACTTGGGACCCTATAACAGTGAACTAGATTTGTTTCATGCTCCTGATACTGTAAACCTTTTCTTCTTCCTTTTAGTCCTTAAAATAAAGGAGGTGACTGTTTTATGTGAATACACCTGCAAAAGACTAGGGGACTACAAAAAGTAAGAGAGACTTCATTCCACTAAAGTAATATAATAAACTCCTAGTACTGCATTGAATAAAATGAAAAAAAAAATCAAGTGAGGTACATAGATTTCAAATACTGTTAAAAAGATGACGAGGTAGCTACAGATAATGCCTATAAGTACAAATTACATTTTGACATTTTTAAATGACAGAAAAACAATAGAAGAATAAATGGAAAATGTTTAAATAATATAAAACATAAACCAAAAAGAAAAATATGGAATCAAATAATACGACTGAATTAAAGCAGTTTATAGAAAAGTTAACAGCAGGCTATATTAAAAAAGGACAAATAAAAATTAAATACAAATTATTAAGCTTGGGGCTGGGCAGTGGCGCTGGAAGTAAGGAGCCTGCCTTGAATATGCTAGCCTAGGACGGCCCGCGGTTCGATCCCTGGTTTCCCATATGGTCCCCTAAGCCAGGAGCGACTTCTGAGCGCATAGCCAGGAGTAACCCCTGAGCCTCACCAGGGTGGCCCAAAAACAAACAAACAAAAACAAACAAACAAACAAACAAACAAACCACAAAGAAAACATTTTAAAAAACTCACCAAATTATTAAGCTTAAGAAGAAATTTTTTTTTAAAAAAAGGGGGTCTTATTTTGGGACACTGTTAAGAGATAATAAGACATTATTAGAATCTCAGAAGGAGAAGACAGGGAAATAGGGATTAAAAAGCTTACCAATGTAATAATGACAGAGAATTCCATACATTTGGGAGGTTTTGTCATCACATTAATCAAGCTAATATTATCCATTAATTTCAATTTTAAATAATTTTAAAAACATATTATAATAAAATTTCTCAGAAATAAAAGAAAATGTTTTTTAATTTAAATAACATTAAATTTAAAAACAGTAAGAAAATACAATTTTAAGCTGGAGTAATAGTACAGCTGGGAGGGTGTTTGCCTTTTACTTGGCTGACCTAGGTTCAATCCCAGGCATTCCATATGGTCCCCCAAGACTGCCAGAAGTAATTTCTGAGTGTTGCCAGATGTGTCCTAAAAAATAACAAAAACAAAAAAAGAGACAGAAAACAATTTCTCTCTCCTACATACAAAGGAATCCCCATAAAAATTTCTCAGCAGAGAAATTGGAAATAGGAGAAAAATGATTGATAAAAACCAAATGTTGGGACCTGAGTGGTGGCACAGGGCAGCAAGCATCTGCCTTGAGCATTCTAGCCTAGGATGGGCAGAGGTGCGAATCCCTGGTGTCCCATATGGTCCCTCAAGCCAGGAGCAATTTCTGAGTGCATAGCCTGAGCATCACCGGCTGTAGCAGAACCCCGCCCTCAAAGATGAAAGAATGCTAAATATAATAGGAAAACATATTAAAATAATCATTTAATTTATAAAGACAAGTATATGTTTTGATTCAGAATACTTTACTACTATAATATAGTGATGTGTTGACCACTTAACTTTAGAATAAAATTTATACGGAAAAACAATGAAATTTAGCCATAGCTATATAGTTGTTAATTGATAAAAACTATAAAAAATATAGAAAATGTGATATAAAAACACTAAAATGGTGATAGCTTTGAAGAATAAGGGTAGAGGTTTTACCTTCAATTGAAATTAGGTTATTAATTTGAAACATACTGTTACACAAACTGTTTCATGAATTTCTCCTCGTAACAATGAATATAAAATGTATACTAATTGCACACAAGATAAAGAGATAGAATAGAGGCATGCCACTACAGGAAACCGATTCAAAAATTACTCTTCTGGAGATGAATAAAGATATATAGAGTTACAAACTACCAGAAATTTATAACAGGATGGCATTATCCATTAGTTTTGTAATTTTTTTTTTTATATTGAGCCACACTGGCAACACTCAGAGTTTTATTCATGGCTCTGCGCTCAGAAATCGCTCCTGGCAGGCTCAAGGGCCTGTATAGGATGCCAGAGATCAAATACAAGTTGGCTTGTGCAAGACAAATTTCCTACCCACTATGCCATTGCTCTAGTCCCCCATTATTTTTTGGTTTGCTTTTGGGGACACATAGGAAGCCACACTTTACAATTCTCAGCAATCATCCAGGAAATGTGCTCAGAGATGAACCCTGATGATGTTAAGATGTATAATTACTTCAAATGTAAATTTACTATATGCTTACATTGTATGGCCAAAATTGATGAATAGATCTGTTAGTATTGGGTCGTATCAGGTGTTCTCAGAGGTTACTCTAGCTCCAGAGTCCAGAGTGATCTCTGAAGTCAGGCTCAGAGGACCACATGAAATGCCAGGGATTGAACTCAGATTAACCTATACAAGGAAATGCTCTAACCATGTGATATCTCTCATTTTTAACATATTATTTGCATGCTGCCTATAACACCTCTTTATTAACCTCAAGGATAAGCTTATGAATAAAGTTAAAGAACAGAAAAAATACATTCATTACAAATGTAAACCTTATATTGAGCAGGGTACTTATATTTGTAACATATGTAATAGAACAACTATAAGTACAAAATAAAAATGTCAATAGAGGACAATATAACAATTTAAGTCTGTATTTATCCAGCTGGTGTACCTGGATATATTACTCAAGCATTAACATATCTGAAAGAATATTTTTAAATACATTACTATAGGAATTCTCAATATCAAATTTCAAAAATGAATAAACCATGCAGACAGAAAACCAACTTCAACTCTAATTTAGACAAATATAATCTAGTTCACTATCCAAAATATTCCTTTTTACAGCAAAAAACTCACATTACTCTCAAGTACACATATAATATTTTCTAAGTATATGTTTATATAATATGTACAATTATAATATATACAATATATAAGTATATATTGGTTTATAGCATAATTTTGTAAGCAAGCAGAAAATATTTAAATTACATAAAGTACTAACCACAATGGTATATATACTATATAAATAACTGAAAGAAGTATATAAAATAAACTTGTGAAAAATAAACAGCATAATTTCTGTTGGATAAATGACTGAGATAATAGAGAGGGAATGACACTTTCCTTACATGAGCCTTCTATGGGTTCAATTCCTGGCACTTGTTATGATCCCCTAAGTTCACAGAAAATAATTCTTGAGTACAAAGTAGGAGTAAGAGTTTAGTACTGCCAGTATGACCTTCCAACAACAAAAACAAAGTTTTGAAATAACTGAAAATAAAGAACTGAAATTTCCTAACATAACATAACTTGCATTCAAGGGTGATTTTAAAAGAGAAGTTATTAGAAATGAATAGTTCTGCCCATGAGTAATGGGAAGTAATAAGTAACAAACTAAACACAAAATAAACAGGACTCATAAGATCAGTTAGTCATTCAGAAAAGTCATATTCATTAAATAAACATATATAAATATACCACCAATACCTAAATTGAATCCTATAGACAGAAGCTAACTCTAAAGGACGTTAATAATATAATGTGAGAATTCAATATTAAGATAACACATGTTAGCATAGTCAAAGTTTTTTTTGGGGGGCCACACCCATGGTGGCGCTCACCTATTACTCCTAGCTATGCACTCAGAATCTGCTCCTGGTTTGGGGACCATATGGGATGCGGGGGGATCAAACCAGTCCATCCTAGGATAGCGTGGGCAAAGTAGACATCTTACCACTTGTGCCACCTCTCCTGTCCCAACATAGTCAAATTTTATAACAAAGTAGTTCTTCAATATTTATGTAAATTAATGATTTTGCTCTTATAAAATGAAAACAAAAGTAATTAAAGTATGAAGGGATTGGTGCTGGAGAGATAGCTAATATAATGGATAGGGCACTTGTTATGTGCAAAGTTTATTAGTGTTGAAAGCCTGGCACCCTATAGTCTAATGAGACCTACTAAGGATGATCCTTAATTGCAGAATCAGGAGCAAGTCCTAACCACCACCAGGTGTGGCCTCATAAAGCAAACAAATAAATTAAGTATCCATGGGTTTTCAACTTGTTCTTCAATGATGGAAAAAATAGAGGTTTATTTTTCTATGGAAAGTGACTAATATGTAAAATAAATCATTTATAATTATTCAATTGTGACATATGATAGCTCTTTGTCTCATTCTTATCTGAAGCTATATTAAAACAGTTACCATCACACTAGAAATAATAGTGAAGATGAGACTGAAATGTGAAATTTTTTATAGCCCATGTAAAATAATAATTTGAGCCTAATAACTTTCCACTGCTATTCTCTATTATATCTTAATTACTAGGTAGTATATATATTCTTCAACTTATGCTTAATATGCTAGTTATATTTATAAAATATCTTTAATTTTGGGGGGTCTCACATGACAGTGCCAAGAACTTATTCCTGGCTTTGTGCTCAGGGTATCAGATGTAATACTGAGGATCAAACCAACATCAGTCACATACAAAACAAGGGGCTTAAACCCTGAAAAATTTCTTTTTCCCCAAAACTAATGTATTGTTAAAGTGAAATATCCTAGCTGTGGAGAATATTTTTCAAGGGTGATGACTATAGTAAGATGATTTATACTGTGATATTGTTTTTTTTATCAATTTAGATACTAAAATTAGTTTCTTGTAGGAATGAGTTACAGTCCCTAAGGAAAACAAATTTTATCAATACAAAGAAGCAGATATATATATATATATATTTAATTTTATTACTCTAGGATAGCATGTGCCCATTTAATTAAGCTAGTAAGGAGCAATTAAATTGATTTATATCTAGAAGTAATTAATCTAATGTAAGCTATTTGAACTTGCTATTTGGTCAACCAGAGATATATTACCTATACTAATTAATATGATGTAAGGTTTTGATCTGGAAATATTAATAAATAAAGTTATGTTAAATGCACACTATTTGGCTCTTATCCTATGTCTCTGTACATAACTACCAACTAACACAAATTAATAAAAGCCAAATGTTGACATAGTTACTTCTAACATTTCATTAATTTTCATAAAATTATTAAAATACTTGCGACAGAAACATGCTCTTCTCATTTAAAGCAGCACATAGGAGATACAAGTCAATAGCTTATTTAGAAAGGTCTATATTCAAAGCATTTCATAACTTACCTTAAGTAAATATATATACTTATATATACTACATATAAATTTATATATAAATATTTACATTATACATTAAGTAGACATAACTTAAAACATATTTTAGGTCTTCACTGTTACTAAGCATGAAACAACAAAGTTTAATAAGACTAAAAATTATATGAAAATTTAAAAATTCAGGAAAGAACAGTAGAAAGCAAGATAAATTGATGATGATTACAAGTAGACCCAGGATTTGTAATTCCAAGTTCAATTTTATACAAAGATAGATTCATCAACAAAATGTTTAGAATGTTCTAAAGATGCTAACTTTCATTAGACATCTTAAATTGATTTAAGTTTTTATTCTATCAAAATAGTCTTTACTATCTTTCCAAAATTCAATGTCATTAAAAACATTTAATAAAATACTGCAGTATTGAGCCTGGAGCTGTGGCACAAGTGGTAGGGCTCTTTCCTTGCATGCCCTGAAGTAGGGCAGACCTCGGTTCAATTAGCTGGCATCCCATATGGTCCCCCAAGACAGGAGCAATTTCTGAACACAGTAATCCTTGAGTGTCACCAGGTGTGGCCAAAAATGCAAAAAGAAAAAAAAAAGAATACCACATTGGAAATAAAGATCAATATTGTTAAAAGATCATTATTAAGTTCACACTTGTTGGGATTATATATAGGTCCAAACATCTTGGTGAATGTATGCAACTTCCTAAAATATAAGAATATGGAATTCTTAACTCAAATAAATATCTTGAAAAATCCTAAGTACTCACCAATAAAGAATCAAAGAAGAATGGTATATATACATAATGGACTACTAGGATGCTATAAAAAATGAATATTTGCCTTTTTTAGTAAAATCAAAGAAGCTCAAGTAATATGGTAAATAAATAAATCTACTGAATATAATTTAACTTATTGTGTAATATAAGCAAGACAATCATATGAATAGATATAAGAAAAAGTAAGCCAGCTAATATTGACTACAAGAGGGAAAGAGAATTTTCAGTGCCTCATGAATTGGAGGAGAAATAATGGAGGGTACCAAGACCAAACAGTCATATGAACATTGAGTAGAAATAAAAAAAAATAATCAGACTTAAACACCAAATCCAAAGTCAACAACAACAGAATTGATACCCAGTCTACAACAAGCTTGACACAGAGGGGACCACTTAGACTAGCAGCCTAGGGGCAAAGGGTGATATGTAATGCATGTTGGGAACAGAGGTGGATGGAGGACAACATATCACCCTTTGCCCCTGCTAGTATAAGTGGTCCCCTCTGTGTCAAGCTTGTTGTAGATTGGGAATTCCCCTAATTCAATGTTACTATGTACCTAAAATATTACTGTGAAAATCTGTGATCCACTGTGGTAAAAATAAAAATTATTAAAAAAATTAATTTTATAAAAGACCTATCATTGTACTAATACTTAATCGAAGATGCAATGATACATTTTCACAAATGTGCCCTAATGAACTTTTTCTTTACTCTTCTTTAAAAAACTTTCTTCTCTTCCCCTTTTCTCTTTCTTTCTGTCTTTTTCAATAACTTGCTTTCTTGAAACAAATGTGGTCAACTACCTGATATATTTTATTTAAATAAAGTAAAAGAATATAAAAATGGTTAGGACGATGGGGGGGCCGGGCGGTGGTGCTGGAGATAAGGTGCTTGTGCTAACCTAGGACGGACAGCGGTTCGATCCCCTGGTTCCCCATATGGTCCCCCGTGCCTGCCAGGAGCGACTTCTGAGCAAATAGCCAGGAGTAACCCCTGAGCGTCACCGGGTGTGGCCCAAAAAAAGAAAGATAAAAAAAATGGTTAGGATGTATGAAAAATCCCAATCAACAAGAGAGCTTCCCAAAAAAGGAAGTCTGAGGTGTGGGTCACTGAAAAATAACATTTGAGCAGCAGTATTATCCAGAATCTGAACTGAACAGTGGGCAGTAATGATACTGTCTACTACATAAAGAAGATAAGAACAAAGAAAGGATAAAAAAAAACATAGTTATTGGCTCTCAGGAAAATCAAAGAAACCCTCACCTTTCAAGAGAAACACAATCAAAATTCTTGGGTAGTGACACTACCTAATTCAATTACAATCATCAGAAATAAGATAAAACAGTGTGTGCTGCCACCCTAGGATATTATATTAATGTTTTATACAGATATACACAAAGTGGTAGTAACAAACTATAAAAGCACTTTACCTTGGCTTATGTAAATGATTACTATGATTACAAGTGGCTGGGTAGGAAGAAATGAAAATCATATAGGAAGTAAAAAGGGGATAGTGGTGCAGGTGCCCTTGGCAACGGTGAGGTACAGCAACATTTCCTATCAATATTATAAACTATAATAACTAAATAATAATAATAAATTTAAAACATTGAAAAGATTGGACCTGGAGAGATAGCACAGTGGTTTTTGCCTTGCAAGCAGGCGATCCAGGACCAAAGGTGGTTGGTGCGAATCCCAGGTGTCCCATATGGTCCCCCGTGCCTGCCAGGAGCTATTTCTGAGTAGACAGTCAGGAGTAACCCCTGAGCACCGCCAGGTGTGGCCCAAAAACCAAAAAAAAAAAAATTAAAAAGATAGATTTGTTAATAGAAAAAATCATTAAAAGCAAGTTTTTTCCATTCTCTTTTCTATTTCATCTCTTCTCTCTCCCTCCCTCTATTCCTTCCTCTCTTCTTCTCTTCCTCCTTTTATTTATTTACTTCTTTCCTCCTTCCTCCCTCTTTTCCTACCTTCCTCTCTCCCTAACTTCCTCTCTACTTCATTCTCTCCCTTTCTCCCTCCTTCCCTCTCTACCTTCTTTTCTTCCTTCCTTTCTTCCTTCCTTCCTTCCTACCTTCCTTCCTTTTCCTTCCTTCCTTCCATCCTCCCTCCCTGCTTCCCTCTCTCTCCTTCCCTCCCTTCCTTCCTTCCTGCCTGCCTGCCTTCCTCATGCTTTCCTTCCTTACTTATTGTCATGTTTGGCCCACATCAGCAGTGCTAAGGGTTTATTCCTCTTAAATGCTCAGAGGTTATTCTTAGTTGAAATGAGAGCCATATTCATTTATTTCAGTGTTAATTTCCTAATCTTAGTTATAATTTTGCAAAAGAAAAATATAAAACTAAATATATTGTATCAGAGTTGTTGAATATTGCTGCAGTATTTTAATTGACCGAATATTGATAAAATCCTAACATTTATACAAAACCTGACAATTGTATCATTTTTGATGATGAAAATTATAAAAAAAAGTATTCCAAATACTAAAACATTTAAGATAATTTCAACTTACCATATCACATGCCTAGGGAACATAGTTAGAAACCTTGAAAACATTTATGAAAGAAAAACCTAAAACTGTCTTTCTTTAAGATTAAGCTGAGCACAATCTTCATGTTGATGTTTTTATAGCTTGATATTCAAATTTGGTCATGAATAGCTTAGGTCATTGCTTTAGTTTCTCTCTGGCATTAAATTTTTCTTTTAATATCTCATCTAGTAAAAGTTATTCAAAAATACTTAAAAGTTTTTGGGGCAGAGCGATAGTACGATAGCACAGTGGTAGAGCGTTTGCCTTGCACAAGGCCGATCCAGGATGGACCTGGATTCAATCCCAGGGGTCCCATATGATCCTTGGAGCCAGGAAGCGAGTTCTGAGCCCAAAGCCAGGAGTGACCCATGAGCTTCACCGCGTGTGGCACAAAAAAGAAAGAAAGAAAGAAA
>PVKC010006996.1:0-30190 GCA_004027635.1 Crocidura indochinensis | reverse complement strand
TTTTCAAGTCATCTTTTATTTACTTCATTCTTCTCAAAACATGTATGGAATTAAAAATAATGAAAGGCCTGTTTGTATAACCCTGTTTGAGTAATTCTAAGTGTAGAGACAAAGTACACACGCTCCATTGCTCACTCTACTAGCAAACTACTTGCTATGCTAAATTGGGAAAACATTGACCTGTCCTTTTTCATGAAATTGTTCATAGAAGAATATTAAATAACATGTACAGGACATTGACAAAATACATTATGCAATGTAGAATGTCATTAAAGACTTAACTAAAACAAAATACAAGATTGTGCAAAAATACACAAGATTAATTTAGCCTTGTTTTTATTTTCTAAATGCTTAAAGGCTGTTAGAATGAAGTAGCTACGAAATTTTGATATTTTAAGTACAAAAGTTTCCCTTAAATGATATGTGTAGTCTCAATTAGTAGGAAGTACAACTAGTCTCTAAATTACTTGATTAATTATTCTTTTTGTGTGTGTGTGTGGTTTTTGGGGCATACCCGGCAGCGCTCAGGGGTTACTCCTGGCTCCATGCTCAGAAATCGCTCCTGGCAGGCACGGGGGACCATATGGGGCACCGGGATTCGAATCGATGACCTTTTGCATGAAAGGCAATCACCCTACCTCCATGCTATCTCCCGGGTCCCTGATTAATTATTCTTAAAAAAAATCTTTTTGTAACTGTGTAAGCAAAAGACTAGAGTTGGACTAACAAACAAATATCCCCAATGAAGGGAGTCTACATGGATAACAGCCGCTCATAGCAGATTTGAGGGATTGGCCCCTGTTCTCTTCTGTGCATAGAGCTGAATTTATGCATATTAAACTTTCCTGTCACTATCGCACAAGAGAATAAAATTCATGCACAAGGAACTGGGATTTGGTTCATGAACAATACCTAGTCATTTAAGCCTTATCTTTCATGTATTTCTTTTGTTTCATAGAATAATCTCTAAATCCATTTTTAGGAAACCACCATAGAGAGGCCTTTGTTATGCATCATTATTTTTGTTATTTGAGTCTTGTATTCTTGGTATTACCAATTAACCCTGATTTTCATAAAATAAAAAATCAGAAATTTAAAACTTCAGTCCAGTTGAATTGACTGGAATTTCTTGGAATCTATTTTTAAGGAGATAGGAGACTATGTCTGGGAAACCAGTCCATCAGTCCATGTAAGTGGTATATGGTAAAAAAAAAAAAACACTAAAATAAATTTCTTTTCCCTTCAATTTTCAATTGAAAATTTAATTTCAATTTTCAATTCCCTTCAAAATTTCTTTTCACTTCAGCCTTATATGCTGACCAAAATATTTCTTAAATAATGTACCAAGACACATTATAGGTCATTTGGTGACTGGTACCTGGCATTAGACTGATAAAAATGTAGTTTAAAAAAAATTAAATGCTGGGGCCCGGAGATAGCATGGAGGTAAGGCATTTGCCTTTCATGCAAAAGGTCATCGGTTCGAATCCTGGTGCCCCATATGGTCCCCCGTGCCTGCCAGGAACAATTTCTGAGCATGGAGTCAGGAGTAACCCTGAGCACTGCCGGGTGTGACCCAAAAACAAAAAAAAAAAATTAAATGCTGATTTGATAGTGGGATAGTGGAAATAGTGTTGTTAGAAACATGGGTGGCCTGGAGTAAGATTGTGAAGGGCTACTATTGGGAAATATATATGTATATATATTTATATATATTTGCATATATAAATTTATAGATATATATTTATATACACACATAAATCTTATGATTTTTATTATAAAAAGTTATTTTTCTTTCCAATTTCTAATATCATACCTGATCATAGGAACTACTCAGACAAATATTTGTTTAGCCTCTGGTAAGACAAATAGAAATATCAGTGAAAATTGCCAAACCAGAGAGGTTTAAGGAAGGTGAAAGAATTTCATTTCTTTGTTGTTTTCTCTTCTTTTCTGGAACCAGAAATTAGTTTTACATAGCTAATTTATACCAGAATTTCCCTCAACAAATTTCCAAATAACTGTTTCCCTAAAATTATAATAAAAGAAAGCCATTGCTTGTGGTAGTTAGAAAACATTTTAATAAGATAGGCCACAGCTTGTTGAAAGAGATGTGAAGAAAGCATTGCCCTTCACAATAGACTCTTACTCCAGGCCACCCGTGGTTCTTACAACACTATTGCCAGAGATGGACAGTCACACAGAGAGGCAACCATTTTGCAAAGAATACAATTCGTATACTTTGATAGTTGCTATTCTTGTAAGACTAAGAAGATATATATACTATATATAGTTTACATAAATATATATGATAATAGATTCTTATACTACTCTTATACTTTGATATATAATGAATAAAGTTCTAACTCTTCTTCATAATTAAAAATTGGGCCTTAAATATTTGTTATTCTCTAGGCATACTGTATAATTGAGATTAAGAACCCATGGTGATTGTGTGCTTAATCCATCAAATAGCAATCTTAATCTTAATCCAACAAATAACAATTATTTCTCTTTCCATTTGATTTTAGAGTGTTTAGAAACAAATAAAATAATATATTGTCTAGTTAGAACATCTCTATAAAACCTACAGGTAATGGTGAAGACAAATGACAATCTTGAATTAAGATGAAAATCTAGATACACAATCTGGAAACCTTATATTTATCTTGGTGAATGAGTTGTCTATTGTGTATTGGAATTCAGTTATGACCAGAAACCAGAGATGTCTAGGTAGATCTGGGTGGGATCAATCCAGTCTGTTTCAATCTTGGAAAATGCAGGTGCAGTCTCCAGGGATGGGGTTCAGTGGTAAAGTGGCAGACTTTGCATGCATGAAGCTGAGTTTTGGTCTCCAATAACAATTCTTCCTCTTTGCTGCATGCAGTCCCTCTGGGGCATTGCCAGTGGCATATTGTGCCAGGTGCCACAACAAGTGTGCTTGGACATCGCAGCAATATCCCAAGAAAGGGAGAAGTAGAGAAAAAATGATGGTACAGTGATAAAACGATTTATAAAACAATCAAACCAGAGATAGGAAGAATACCCAGGGATTGGTCTGAATGAGAGACTAAGAGGAGGCTGTGAAGAGAATGAGACAGCTACCTTGAATGATGCTAGAGCAAAACTGAAGACGAATATGTTAGTTCTAAAGAGAAATTCCTGAGTCCATAGATAAGAATTCTAACTATTACTCAGCCGGTAGGAGCCTAAATGGCTCTTAGCATAGCTTTTGAATTCCCAAAGCTAATCTTCTCATGCCACTTGTCCCCCAGTCCCTGAATCATCTTGTATTCATTTCAACCCCATCAACCTAAACCAGAGCCCTCTGACTCAGGCATGTTCATTAATTTACAATTACATAACACTCATCCTGAATTAAATCAAGGGATGACCTCATTCACCAGCAATGCCTGACAGAGAATGAATGAAGAAATAGAAATCCAAACCGAATTACATTCTGTCATTTACTAATTGTCTCCTTATCTTCTTGCTTTTTTTTGGGGGGGGAGTGTTGTTTTGTGTGTGTGTGTATGTTTGTTTTTTGTTTCTGTTTCTTTGGTGTGTATATGTGTGTGTGTATGTTTGTTTTTTGTTTCTGTTTCTTTGGTGTGTATATGTGTGTGTGTGTTTTGTTTCTGTCCTTTTGGTGTGTGTGTGTGTGTGTGGATAGTTGGTTATTTTATTATTATTAATAATAGTAATAGTAGTAGTAGTAGTATTTGGTTTGTAGAGTTTTTTTTTGGTGCTTGATTTTTGTTTCTTAGTTTTAGGACCACACTTAGAAGTATTAAGAATTCACTCCTGGCTCTGAGTTTAGGGTTCGTTCCTTGCAGCATTTGAGAAACAATATGTACTGCTAGGATGTAACTGGGATCAGTAGTGTGTCTGGCGACCTTCTATGCCTAATCTCTTTCTCTTTCCTGGCCTTCTTTTCTGGTTTCTCAGTAGAAGGCACAAAGGCCATTCTTCATTGTCACATAAAGCAACTTACCAATGTCACTGAAGTCTCTGCACCAACAATAAAGAAGCTGCTGGTGATGGAAGACTAAGGAGAAGGTGACTGTAGAAGTTGATTTGCTGCTGATTGCCGATGCTTTCTTCCATACAGAGTAAAATGGTAAAATATTCTTTTTTCACTTCCTTAACTTTTTTTGAGATCTTATATAACTCCTAAGATGTTGTTTATAAACAATATTTGTGAATATGAAATGTTTAGAATTATACACAGATTATCTATAACAGTTAATAGTCATATATTCATCTTCTTAAAAATTACTTTAGAAAAAGATGCTAATGGGGCCGGAGAGATAGCATGGAGGTAAGGCATTTGCCTTACATACAAAAGGTCATTGGTTCAAATTCCGTCATCCCATATAGTCCCCCAAGCCTACCAGGAGCAATTTCTGAGCGTAGAGTCAGGAGTAACCCCTGAGAGCTGCTGGATGTGACTCAAAAATCTAAAAGAAAAATAAAAAAATAAATAAATAAATAAGATGCTAAAATACCTGAATAGTGTGATTACAAGCGATTGTAACTTTGATCTTCATTGTTTTCTTATGTATTTTATCATGAAAAAAATCATTTTGAAATCAGGAAGAAAAAAATAATTCATTTGTAAGATGCCTTAGGATCATACTCAGCAAAATATTTCTCCATTAAAGTAAAACCTGGTTAGTTTGAGCCATAGTAAACATGTGAGGGCATCACTATGAGTCTCCTTTTATTATTTAGTAAGATAAATCTTATTCCTTAATCATTTCATATTCTATGAGGTACATTCAAGAAAATGGCAGAAAACCAAAACTCAGATTGCTTTGCCTTGTCTCACCATTATTAATAATACCTACTGTTCAACTTTTTTTGTGTGTGTGTGTGGTTTTTGGGACACACCCGGCAGTACTCAGGGGTTACTCCTGGCTCCATGCTCAGAAATTGCTCCTGGCAGGCACAGGGGACCATATGGGGCACCAGGATAGGAACCGATAACCTTTTGCATGAAAGGCAAACGCCTTACCTCCATGCTATCTCCCGGGCCCCTCAACTTTGAAAAAAAATATTGGTACTGCTCTGAAGGAATCATATTCAACTAAAATACAATTCTTTTCCTTCCTCCCACAAATCTTTTCTTCTTTCCTTAATCTCTTCTATAAACTTTGTCTACCATGCAGTATAGTAGTCAGCCACGAAGGATTAGTAAGAACATAAAGTGTGACAAGCCAGAG
Organism: Crocidura indochinensis; assembly: GCA_004027635.1. NCBI lineage: Eukaryota > Metazoa > Chordata > Mammalia > Eulipotyphla > Soricidae > Crocidura > Crocidura indochinensis. Next base: position 24,965 of record PVKC010006996.1, on the reverse strand, counting down.
CCAGAGAAATAGTGCAGTGGTAAGGTTTTTGCCTTGATGCAAGCCGGCCCTGGTTCAACCTCCTGCATTCTATATGGTCCACACAGTACATAGTTCTCCAAAGACCACCAGGAATGACACCTAAGGACTAAGACAGGAGCAGTACAGAGCACTTTGCATGTGTTCCCAAGCCACTTTTCCCCAATATGTGTGTATAATTCATAAACAGATACATTCTTGTTTTATTTATATTTTCTACTAAGATTTTTAAAGATTATCTTAAATACAAATTCTACATGCATCTAGACATGTTCAGAGACCAGAGAAGACCTTCCTATTATATACCTAGAAAAATGGAAGATTTTTATTCTTTTTAAGCAAGGAAATAATAAGAATAAAAATCAACTTCTATTTTTCTCATTATAAATTGAATAAATAAAATTTCAGGGCCAGAGAAATAGCATGGAGGTAAGGCATTTGCCTTGCTTGCAGAAGGTCAGTCAGTGGTTCAAATCCCGGCATCCGATATGGTCCCCCAAGCCTGCCAGGAGCTATTTCTGAGTGTAGAGCCAGGAGTAACCCCTGAGCGTTGCTGAGTGTGACCCAAACACACACACAGACACACACACACACACACACACACACAAATTTCCTTATTTACTATGATTCAGAGGTATGATTCATAGTGTCTATATTATAAATCAAAAGTTCCACAAAACACCTCTAGAACTTTTTAGATTCACAATATATAAAAAGGACATTTAGCAAGAAATTACTAGAGGATATTGTTATTAAATATATTCAACTCTTAAAAAGTCAACATCTTATACTCATGTTGTTAATTTTATATTATTTATTTTTTTTTGTTTTGTTTTGTTTTTTAGGTCATACCCAGTGATGCTTAGGGGTTACTCCTGATTATACATTCAGAAATCTCTCCTGGTTTGAGGGACCATAGAGGACACTGAGGGATCGAACCGTGGTCCGTCCTAGGCTAGCTTGTGCAAGGCAGACAGGTGCCTTATGGCTTGTGCCACCACTCTGGCCCCTCATGTTGTTATTTTTAATAATCTGTGGTGCTTATATTGTGTTTTTCTTACTAATATAACTTACTACACTTATTTTCAATAAACACATTATAAAATTAGGCACATAGTGGTCATATATATAGTGACTTATCTGTAGGATAAGAATGTCACAAATCTCCTGCCCACTTGCTTGAGAATAACCAAAAATAGTTCTCAGACCCCTTGAGTATCACTTATTATTGTTAAATATTATTAAGTATTAAAATTATTATTTTATTATATAACTATATCATATATGTATCGTATGAGTTATTTTTGTGATATACTATATATAGTTATATAATTACATATAATTGTATGATATATAACACAGATGATATAATTAAATAAGATGTATAATTATAAAATATAATTAATATTATATATTAACATTATAATATGATATATTATATGATAATATGTGTTACATGTAATTATATAATATGGTTAATGTATTATGTATATTATTAAGCATTAAGTATTATTATTAAGTTCTCAGGCCCCTACGTCTCAGTTATTATTATTAAGTACCTCTTTTTATTACAAGTATCACTGCGAATCCAAGCAAACAAACAAGCAAAGTTCAGTCTGCCCCAAATTTAGGATAATAGAGGCCTCTTGATCCTCAGAAACTGTTGAAGGCCACAAGCTAAATGTTAGGATATTTAAAGATTATAAATCAAGCTAATAAAAAAATACGATATATTCTATTCTTTTACCTTGACAGTAACAATTCATAAAGTGAAGTTAAAATTCATTAAAAATAATAAAAACCTCAGAATTCTAACATCTTAGAACTTCTCCCTGAAAAAGGAAATTGAAAAGAGAATTACCCACTTCCCTTCCTACATGTGGTTGTCACCTACAGTCAACCTCTGTTCTTCACATACATGTGAACATCGCAAAGATCTCCTTCTGCCCTTGCTCCTTGAGTCTAAGAATAACCTGTAGGTGCTTCTTTGGAGGTTTAATGTTTCCCTGGAATCTCCCATTGTATGCTTTATTTTCTGTAATAATATTCCAAACCTATTGATAAGCAAGCTTTAATATATAACATTTGCTAAACATTGCATTTAGCGAATTCTATACTTGAAATTCTATCTTTTGAAATTTTATATTTCCCCGTTGAAATTCTATATTTTATCTTTTATTTTTGATACATTATGTCGATGTTCAACTTGCTTCTCTAGCTTGCCTTGGGAGCCTACCCAACTTCATTTTCAATTTTCCTTTTGAAATCACAGGTCTAGGACCTGAGTGATAGCATAGCATTAGGGAATTTATTTACCTTGCACACAGCCGACCCAGGATGAACCTGGGTTCGATTCTTGGCATCAAATATGATCCCCTGCAAGGAGCAATTTCTGAGTGCAGAGCCAGGAGTAACTCCTGAGCATCATCAGGTGTGGCCCAAAAACTAAAAATAAATAAATAAATAAATAAATAAATAAAATCACAGGCATGCTGTATGTAAGAGATTGAATATACAAATAGACAATGGGCAGACCAAATATAAAAATGAAATTCTGGTTCACAATGTGCTCTGATCAGTCCAGGAAACAAATTCACTCGCTGCAGTAACTAGCTCAGGAATCTGGCCTACTCTATAAGTCAAGAAAATAGTAATTCAGATGCCAATTTCTTAGCAGTTGATCCAGGAAGCCAAACAATAAACCCTCAAATAACTGTCTTCATAAGGCTAGAACTTATGAAACAACTGACATTTCCTAACATTTTTCCTGGTTTCCAATTTAGGATTAACAAGAGAAAGCCATTAACGAGAAAATGAGTTCTTCTAACAAATTATATAAGTTGCCCTGCTATATTAGTCCACCTATGGCTTCCCCTTGTCAGTCTCTAATCAGGATTCACTGGGGTCTTTCTTTTTTCCCTTGTTTGGGAAAAAGGGAGCCTTTCCCACAACTGGTGGTACTCAGGGCTTAATATTGGCTTTGCACTCAGGAATCATTCCTAGAGAGGCACAGAGAAACAACATTGTTAAGGACAAAATTCTGGTCAACTATGTGCAGGGCAATCACCCTACCTTTCTTTTCAGTTCCTTGAGTTTCCTGAGTTTCCTATTTTTCAGTATGATGTTTTCCTTCTTCTATGCCTGTTTTTTAGTCTCTGCTAAAAATCAAGTGACAGTGGTAGACTCTTTTGCTGGAATATGCTGGCTTGTTCTCATTTGGTTGATTTTTGTTTGTGTTCACATGTGAGAACAATGACAGTTCTCGTGCTTAATATTCATTTATTGTAATGAAGCAGCAGGCATGTTTAAGTATAACATTTGTTTGTTTAGTAAGTATTTGCTTATAGTTTAAAAAGATGAAATAAATCATTTAATAAGTAATTGTCTTACCAGTAAAGATCAGTTGAATTTGTTTCTGTTAATGTACTAGCTGCTATTCCAGTAAAAGGGATGAAATTTAGACTGATTAAGGAAAAATAGTCTTGATTTTTTTACTTATTCATTTTCACAGTTAAGAGTAAAAATGAATTTTCCAAATGCAATTTATGGAGTAAACAATAGATTGCTTTAGTTTTGCACAAAATGATGAGTCATCGCCGAAGATTTTATATAGTAAAAAATGAAAAAAAAATCTTTCTATCAATAAAGCATTTTTACACAATTTGCTTAACCGAAAAAAGATCCGAAACTACAATTTTTTATGGCCAAAGCATTTGGCAAGTGGAAGAAAACAGCATGACACTGAGCAGTAGAATTCTATCCATAGAGGTTAGAAATGGCCATGAGTGTTTCCTGAGATCTCAACCTTTAGAACAAGAATGACGGTTCATGGTGTGAAGGTATTTGCCTATTCAAACCGTGCATCTAAAGAACTAAATTAAAATACAAATGAAGTAAATGGTAAATTCTAACTCCAGTACCATTTTCTGCAGATATTAGCAAAGTCATTTAAACAGTGAAGCAATGTATTTAATCCTCTCTTTTGAGAACACATTTCCCCATTCCCAAGACTTCCAAATATCTACTAAATTAATTTTTCCATTTTTCCTTTTCCCAGTATGCTAATATCAGGTCCTGGAAACTACCTACTTGAGAATCATTAAAAGGTGACTGTCGAAATGAAGATTCCTGGCCTTCTCCAGCCCTTTGAAGCCTCCATGTGTGTCTTCAGATTCTACTTCCTATGCACACTGTCAAATACAATTTTTCACCCCAGAGTTCTCACAAAGCCTCGTAGATTCATAGGTAGCCTAATATGATAATGACAATTTAATCTATTTCTTATATATATATATTTTTTTAAATTTTGGTTTTTGGGTCACACCCGGCAGTGCTCAGGGGTTACTCCTGGCTCCATGCTCAGAAATTGCTCCTGGCAAGCACGGGGGACCATATGGGGCACCGGGATTCGAACCGATGACCTTTTGCATGAAAGGCAAACGCCTTACCTCCATGCTATCTCCCGGGCCCCTTCTTATATTTTATTTTGTAATTCCCCAGGTTGCTCTAGATTTTGATAAATATGTGAGTGATTATTTGCTATTAATCCAAGGCTCTGGAAGACTAACAGACTTCCTAAAGAAGCTTCTCATTTTTCTTCTATCAATTTTACCCCAGCTTCCTAGTTACCAACCACTTAATATTTTTAAAAGTCATCTTTGAACTTTGTATTCACATTGTAAATCCTATCAGTCACTCATAATGTCATTTCTCTCTTCCTTAAGTGTCTAACTTTAGCCAAGTCCACCTTCAGTCAATAACTGTTACCAGAGCATTTATATGAGCTAAGAAATCATGATATAAAACTAATCAGCCCTGATCTTTGTTTGAGATACCTCCAGTCCAGCTACCATAAAACACTTATAAATAAAAAAAATCAGCTTGTACCTGAAAAACTAATGTGAATGATTTGTAAGCCACTGTGATCAAAATAAAAATAAAATAAAATAAAATAAAATGAAAAAAATGTCATTATAAACAATAAAACAAGTCTTATTCAAAAAAAATCAGCTTGTGCATGACCTGTTCCTAAAATTATTTATAAACTCTTCACGCTTTAACTAGAGTGGGGGTTGGAGGAAAGCAGGGAAAGAGCTACAGAAAGCTTTCTGGTAACATACTTGTCTGAAGGGCAAGAGATTCAGGTTCAATTCCTGGCACTGCCTTCACAAACTAAGTACAACCCTGGTAGAACTGCTATTGGGATTTTATGTATCATACAACAAAGTATCCCAACTTGCAAAATGTATGTGTGGTTCTGGTGATTGAAATAAAAGCAATAGGAAGAATGGGGTAGGAAAAGAAAAGAAAGAATAAAGAAAAGAAAAAAGAGATAAGATATGATTAAAAAGGAAAAGAAAAGAGAGAAGAAAGAGAAGAGAAAGAAAAGGAAAAAGAAAGGAAGGAAAAAAGAAAAGAAAAGATGAAAGAAGCCTTAATGCTATATTGTATTCTTATATTTTCCAGACTTAGAACAATATCTTTTTCTCACAGACTCTCAAATGCTTAAGAAGATGACAATCCCTAGACCTTATCTATACTTTTATCTATCAGGAAGAATACAATAAATTTTTACAAAAAATATATTGACACATTTTAAGAATTCTACCATGCTAGACCTTGATGGAAATGAACCTGTTATGTGTTGGGGCCGGGCGGTGGCGCTGGAGATAAGGTGCCTGCGCTAACCTAGGACGGACCTCGGTTCGATCCCCGGGTTCTCCATATGGTCCCCCGTGCCTGCCAGGAGCGACTTCTGAGCGAATAGCCAGGAAGTAACTCCTGAGCATCACCGGGTGTGGCCCAAAACCAAAACAAAAACAAACAAACAAACAAACAAAAAAGAACCTGTTATGTGAACAGCACAGTCTGAAAGTTTAATGAGTAGCCAATAAGACATGTGTTCTTCACTCATGTTGGGATCCAGAGCAAACAGATGAACTAAATAAAACAAAAATAAACTTTGGGGCGGTAAAACCAATTAGTGGTTTCCAGAAGGGAAAGGAGGAGTAGGTAAATAGTGACCAAGGAGATGAATGTATGATCAAGTATAAAATTATTTTCTAAGTAGTAAACTTAACAACTTACTGTACCATGACTGTGTTGTGATTTTCAATGATGCAAAGTCAAGACATATCAAATATTATGGTGCAATATTAACTTAACTTCTAGAACATGGGCTGCTCTTCTGCTCTCTTCCTGCACTGCTCTGGACCCTCAAGTACCACTGGGAGAGGCCCCCACAACTACCAAAATTAATGCATATTCTTCAAATGTATTCTTTGGTTAAATGGTTGACAAAAAAGGGGTCTCTAGGGTGTTCTTGAGTACCTTCTCTTTTGGACTCTGTCAACTCCATGAATAAAGTCATTTCTTTACCATTTAATTCAGATATATTCTGGATCTGTATTAAAAACATTTGAACTTTAAAATAAAAATAGAGATTTCAAATAGTCATGTGCTAAGACATAGGAAGAAAAGCATAAAACAATCTGAAAACATTTCAAATCAGTGTAATTTGTATTTCTAAATTTTGCCCAAGTTTCAGAAAAAACTAAGCTGCAGTGTTTACTTCATTTAGTAAGACATCCCTTTTTTTCCTCTTGCTTTTTTCACTGCGACTTAGTTGATACAAATTGCTCTCATTAGGACATTAATAGCTTCTGCCCTGTAGTCTCAATTAGAACCTGCACAAGTGTTCAAAACATGGCTCTCTCCTGCCAGGAGTAATTCCTGAATGCAGTCAGGAGTAACCCTTAAGTAGCCCTTAACCTTGGTGGGTGTGGCCCCCAAACAAACAAACAAAAAATACAGTTAATTTAGGATCAGTGAAATAGTACAGGGTAGCGTGTTTGCTTACACAAGCCAACCTGGATTCAATACCAAGCATACTGAGCACTTTTTATGGTTCCCTGAGCCCCACAAATGACCTCTGAGTGCAGAGAATGAAGCCCTGAAGGAAGCCCTGAGAAAAACAACAATAACAAAATTTCTGCTAACTGTAGTTTAACATTGGAATGAAAAAAGAGTAAGTTTAGGACCAATTTCTTAAATACTGTAATTGAAAAATATGTATAAATGAAGAAATCATATATTACACACCTTTAAAATATACTGACCTCACCTATATATCCTACAAAGGAAGCCTAAGCACACTTTAAAACATTTTGTGATGTAATAGAATAAGGGTAAGCCCAAGAAAAATAGAAAAACATACACAGCATGGGCTGAATAATTTAACTTACTAACCAGAATGCAAAAGCATTTCAAAGACTCTGAGACAGGCCTTGAGAAATGGTAGAAAGAGAGAAATCAGGTTGCCTGTTTTTCACAATGAAAAATAGCAAGTACTTAAAAATCTCATCATCACTTTCCCTGCAGTGCCAGTCAACTAATGATAAAGAGTCACAAAACTACTGCTGAGTCCCATCTAGTGTGGGTCACAGATACTGAAGCATCCTCTAAGCTAAAATATTTTCTACCTTGCTAACACTAATGTAAGCCAAGTGTGAAGGAGTACCTCTCCAGTAATATCAGAATCCCCATACAAACCACAATGAACATCTTCCATCTCCATAATAGCTTTGACTATACCTCATTGTCCCAAGCAAGTTCCAGGTTGTGAATTATAATAATGTAGTTGAGAGCTTCGGCACTTAGAGAGCACTTTGTATGCATCTTCCAAATAAGTGCATGAATGAACTAAGACTAAATAACTGGAATATTAGTTGTAAGGCTAATGTTCCCGAATACTGACAATGCAGGTTTAAATAGTATAGAGTCTTAAAGAGTGTATTCATATGAATTTATGCTTTCAAGGTACAAGCTCCTGAGATTGATCCCAGGCACAGCATGGCACCCTTAGCTCCACTGAGAATCACTGCTGGTTTTTTGTTGTTGTTGTTTTGTTGTTGTTGTTTAATTATAGGAGGTTTGGAAAGATAGTTCAGTGGTTAAGGTGCCTGCCTTCCATGTAGCTGACCCTATTTCAACTCATTGCATTATATGTGGTCCCCTGCATAATGCTAGGAGAGAATTCTGAGCAGCGACTAGAGTAAGCCCTGGCATTGCAGTGTGAGCCATCCCTCCCTCCAATGCACAAAATATTATAAAAGAATTTTATGCTTCATGGAGAGAGACACAAATTATAAAGACATAGTTGAAAAAAATGATTGTATTTTATATTTTGTTTTCCTTAGCTGCATTGCTGGTGAACCACCTAATTGAATCCACCACCTAATATATATGCATGGCCATTTGTATTACCACTGTGCTATAACCCTGTTTTCAAAGATATAGTTATGGAATTTTTGTTTAGGAGAGTTCTTGGTTTACAGATTCCTGATTGTGTCATATCAAAACACATTAGAGAAACACATTCATCCACTTCTTATCCAGCAGACCTCACCAAATTAGTGTCTGTTCTTGTATTATTTTGATGGATCTGTTTATTGAATAATCAAGGATTACCCCTGCCACATACAAGTTATTGAAATACTGCTTTCAAATCTTCTATTCATTTGACTAGCATTCACTTTTCTTCTACATAGTACTTATTTTTTTTTATCATAAAAGTATCTACCTATGTGATCCTTATCTATAGAATTGAAGTTACCATGTGGTAAAGGAAGGGAACATAGAAAAGAAAAAAAGGAAACAAAGTGACAAAAGGACAATGATGAAGGGACTTTGGAGATGTGGTAACTTTGAGTTTTTTTGGTTTTTTGGCTTCGGTTTTGGTTTTTGTGCCACACCTGGTGACGCTCAGGGGTTACTCCTGGCTATGTGTTCAGAAATCACTCCTGGCTTGGGGGATCATATGGAACTCCAGGAATTGAATAAAGATTTGTCCTAGGTCAGCCGCTGTGCTATCACTCCAGTCCTAGGTTGGGTAACTTTGTACACCAAAACATCAATGCTCAAAGTCATGTAATTCACACTGCATCAACTGCAATTTTCAAACAAAGAAACATATTTATATTCATCATTTTATAGTTTGGATAGTGCCCAGAATATGGAAAATAGCATTTCAGTATGAAAGCTGAGTGACTGGGGCCGGGCGGTGGCGCTGGAAGTAAGGTGCCTGCTTTGCCTGCGCTAGCCAAGGATGGTCCGCGGTTCGATCCCCCTGTTTCCCATATGGTCCCCCAAGCCAGGAGCGACTTCTGAGCACATAGCCAGAGTAACCCCTGAGCGTCACTGGGTGTGGCCCAAAAACAAAAAAGCTGAGTGACATTCTTGGAGACACATAGAAAAGTTAAGAAAAAGTCAAAATTATATGGCTGAAGGTTTGATTTGTCCCTTAGTTTTTTTGTTCAGAAGAAAGTTCTGTATTAATTCTTAACAAACTGTCCTGCTGGCCTCATAGAAGACCTTCTTAAGTTGGCTTTCTCGAGTTTCAATCATTGCTCTGTTTCCATTTCTCCTTGAAAGGAATGTTTTTTTGTTCAAGTGTCACAGATTTAGAATTCGTATAATGTGGAAAGTGGGATATGACCCTCAGTCCCAGCTTTTATGGCATACAAATAATGAAGGCCAGGGAGAGTGGTGCCAAATCTAATCAGAGTTTCAATGTTCTGAGTGCAAATATTCATATTTGTACATAAGGTGTTGAAATCACATTGTGTTTATTTTGATAACTAATTAAAATGGATAGCATTATCCGGGCCAAAAAAGGCAGACAAAACATGCTTTTGGGCTGTTTCTAACCAGGGGGACAATGTGCTTCATTTTCTAATGGCCAGCTTGAGGCTACTGGGGGAGTTTACCTTCTGTTTCCATTGACTTCTTTTTTCAAAAAAAAATAATAATATCCTGAATGTTCAAAGTTAAGATATCAGCAATGGGACTACTGAGAATTCTGTTTATGGGTGATTGTCCTTCCACTGTAACTTTACCTTGTCGTCTTTCTTTGCATCTTTGTTCTCATAATTAAAAATAAAAAATTAATTAAAAATAATAATATCTTTATTTAAACACTGTGATAGCAAACATGATTGTAGTTGGGTTTCAGTCATAAAAAGAACACACCCTTTCACTAGTGCAACATTCTCACTACCAATGCCGCCTTATCCCCCCCCCGCCCCCGCCTGCATTGACTTCTAATGAAGCAACAATCACTCACATTCAAGAAGTCCAAGAATGTTTTCAGTAATGACAACATAAATGCAATTGTAAAACTGCCCTTCTGCCCGAGATGCATTCTTGCATACTTTTGGGCTCATTTGCCCATGCTTAGGAAATGGCTTGCACATGCTTGAGACATGGTCTTGCATTTTCCACTTTGGAGATATGTTCTCTCTTTATCTACCTCCTGGATAAGATTTAAGACTGACTGTCCCTTTCTGCAAAAAACAGTTTCTAGCACCAGCCTGAGTACACAGCTTCATAAGGAATCAAAGGCAATTGTTGATTCCCACACCCTGCAGAACAAGTGGACTTCAGGAACAGAATAAAGGCTGCTGAGGCTGGTAAAAATGAGGACTATGAGGTCTAGACCATGTAGGGATTCATTGTAAATTTTAATCAGTCCAAAATTCCCAGGCACTACCCAAGGTGACCCAGAAGGGTAGAAAGAGAAGCAATTGATTCCTCCGTTAAGGCTCCTGTCTCACTCTTCCCTTTAGTTAAATTACTCTGGAATTTACTCCCCTGGTGGGTATCAAGTCTACCACCAGCAATACTTTCTTACTAGTCTACTTTCCTTTCTTTCTTTTTGTTTTTGGGTCACACCCAGCAGCATTCAGGGGTTACTCCTGGCTCTATGCTCATAAATCACTCCTGGCAGGCTCAGGGAACCATATGGGATGCAGGATTTGAACCACCGACCTTCTGCATGCAAGGCAAATGCCTTACCTCCATGCTATCTCTCCAGGCCCTCTTCCTTCCTTTTAATGATTTTCTCTCTTCTTTCCTTCCTTCCTTACTTCTTTCCTTCCTTTCAATATTTAATTCTTTCTTTTTCCTCCTTTCTACCTTTTCTTTAATATAAATTACTTTATTTAAAGACCCTGTATGTAGTTGATCCTAATACTTTTGTTTCCAGGTAAGTAAAAGCACAATTACTAAAACAGAAAAAGAAAAAAAAAGAGTACAGCAGCAGAGAAGTTGTGAAAATTATTATATCTTGCAATGAAGTCATTGTCATTGTCAGAAGGCTTAGTAATGTAAGTTCTAATGCTAGTTGACCATTCAGTTACTTCTTTTGGTTCTGAACATTAGGTGCTTTCAGATACATATTTGTAAGTAGAAATTGGTATGTTTCTTTACAAATATGAGTATTTTTAAAAATAGAGTTGTTGCACAATGGGAATGGACTAGGAATTCCAAGCACTGCTGCTGACATTACAGCTTTTGTGGGACATGCTTTCAGCTTCCAAGACTTCTGGAACTACAAGAAGGAAGGAGGGGTGGTGGTCAAAAAGTCCTGGTGCTGTCAGCCCAAATAGCTGACATATCAGAGTGGTGTCTCTGCAGAGAACTGCAAATGAGTGGTGAAGCAGGGTCATTGGCAAAGCAGTGATTGTGAGTGATGGTTATAGCAGGCATAGTTTCAGCAAGGGAGGGACTGGGCTCACCCTCTTCTTCTGATCTTGCCAGATTTCAATTGTGTGCCCATGTGCCCAAAATTTTTCACAGTTTGGTTTACATCTCTTTCAAGTATAGAATGAGTCTATGGAGTTGGCCAAATGCAGACATGGTCCTTAATTTCTTAACTTTATTTTTAACTTCCTTCTTTTGTTCTCTCTCCCTCTCTTTCTTCTTTTTTTTCTTCATTATTTTCCTTGCTTGCTTTCTTCCCTCCTTTCCTTCTTTCCAGTTATGGGGCTATGCTCAGGGTTTATTCATGGCTTTGTGATATTGTTCATATAGCAGGGCCATATATGTGGTCCTGGAGATCAAACTTGGATCAGTTGCAGGCAGAACAAGTGCCTTATCTCTCTGAATTAGAAGCAATAATTTTCTCATGACTCTACTCATGTATGCAGAAAGGTGGCTCCAGTAACCACAATCAGATGAATATAGATGAATTTGGGTATACATACATAGATAATACTTAATATATCTAAATTTTACTATTTAATTATATGCTATCCTTAGTCATGAATCATAGCATTGGAGAAAATCAGTAGTCATATACCTATATTACATTAGGATTCTATGTACTCCCTAAGTGACTCAGAAAAATTTATTCTTCAGAATTAACAGGTGGAATAATCAGGGTCTCTGCAGTAAATTACAACCTTCTTTGGTTTGGTGTCATACAAGTCTTGCTCAGGGCTTACTGGCTGTGTATTCAGAGACCTTCCTGGTAAAGTTGAGGGACCTGTATGTAAAGCCAGAATCAAAACCTTTTTTGTCCATGTTGGGCAAAGCAAACACTTTACCTACTTTACTATCTCTCCAGTCCATACAAGAACTGTTTTCTCCTTACCACCAGTTGTTGTCATTTCATGGGAAAGTCATAATATTATATTTCAATGAGAAGAAATACAGCAAACAGTTTAATATTAAATATACTAATGATTATTACCACATCAAGTTTTCTATATTTTCCTAGTTTGAAGATTAACCATCTTTAAATCAGAAATATTATATTGCAACATTGAAAAGCAGAAAAAAATCAAAGAAAGTTTTGTTTAGTGAGTGAAGTTTTGGGTGAGTGAAGTATAAAACTTATTGATAGATTCTTGAGCAACATATAGGTTGCCAAACTATTTCACTCACAGTTTCACTTTACATGCTTGTGAAGTTTTTATTTTTCTAGGCACCCTCATTTTTAATGTTTAGAACTAGAGAAAAATAAAACAAGTTAAAGTGTAAGTTATCTATTCTACTGAAATAATCATATAAATTTACATGTAATCTTTGGTAGCATAAAGTTTATTTTCAGTTAGCCAAACTTGTTTGCTCACCATGAAAACCAAGATACTTTCTGCCCTTTGATAGATGTCATAACTTTTATTTCCTGTATTCCTTCAAATGAAATTGCTAGACCCACCACGTTTTCATTCTACTAAATTATGAACTCCCCAAAATAATTCTGGTTGAATTTGTTAAGATTGACAAGAACATCTCCTTCCACTCCTATCTCACAAGTACTTCTAGACAGTGTCCTTATGCTCATATAAAACTCAAAACCAGAGCATGTGCCAAAGCAGCCCATATGGATGGAAATACACATTAAGGAGAGTCTACTCCATGAACCAGTCCCATTGGAACCATTCACAGCCTGAATTCAAAGGACAAATTGATAGGCAAAAAGTGATAGGGTGGTAGTGTGTGGCTACAAGCCAAAACGAACATTACCAATGAATGAAAACACTTTTTTTTTATTCTGAGCTCTATAACTTAAGTTTCTAAAAGTACACTAAATGTAGAGATTATTAACTTAAAAAAAAAATCACTGTTCCTGGGGTCTGAGCAATAGCACAGTGGGTAGGGCATCTGCCTCAAATGCAATCTACCTGGGTTCAACCCCTAGCATCTCATATGGTCCCCCTAGCCTGCCAGGAGAAATTTCTGAGTGCAGATCCAGGCCTAACCCAGAGCGCTGCCAGGTGTGACCCCAAAACATATATATATATATATATATACATATATATATGTATGTATATATATATATATATAAACACCATGGTTACAAAGTTGCTTACACTACAGTTCTTTTTTTTTTCCCACAGATGAAGTTGTTCATGACTGGGTTACAATCATGCAATGTACAACAACCTTCACCAGTGCACATTTCTCGCCACCAAGTTTGCAGTTTCCCTCTCACCCTCCCTGATGCCTCTTCTCTTCTCCCTCTTCTCTCCCACCCTCTCTCCCCACTGCCTGACTCTGGGAAGCATATCTCTCTCTCTCTCTCTCAAGCAGGCAGGTCTCTGTCTCTCCTCTCTGTCTCTCTCTCTTCCTCTCTGACCCTCCTCACCCCCTTCCTCCCTCCCTCTTCTTAAAAAAAGTCTTTAATAGACAATTTACCTCAAAAACATCAGATGTCTGTGAAAACTACAGATTCCCAAAACTTTCCCTAAACTACGGTATAGGGACGGGATTTTGAATTGGGTCTAAAGCAGTTTGAGATCTCAATTGAGATTATTGGTACCATGATTTTAGTTACTTGATATCTGTTATGTGCACTAATGCATATACTTGCTCAAATAGAAAAGAACATCCTTCCTTCATTTATCTAATATTGAATGTGCTTCAAATTCTGAAGTCCACATAGTTTGATTTGAGAAACAGTTGCTTAAAAAAAGATAGTTTTGGGACCGGCAAGGTGGCGCTAGAGGTAAGGTATCTGCCTTGCAAGTGCTAGCCAACGAAGGACCGCGGTTCGAACCCCGGCGTCCCATATGGTTCCCCCAAGCCAGGGGCAATTTCTGAGTGCTTAGCCAGGAGTAACCCCTGAGCATCAAATGGGTGTGGCGGGAGAGAGAGAGAGAGAGAGAGAGAGAGAGAGAGAGAGAGAGAGAGAGAGATTTGCTTTATAAATTCTAAAAGTACTTTAACATTAATTCACTCAGTGATTTTTCACTCGGTCATTTCTTTATGTGGTTTTGAAACTTGAGGATTCACCCAAGGCTGAATCATATTCCTAAGTCAATGAAAGCACTTAGTTTCTATTAGGTGTTAGTAGTTGCATTCTGCTGTGCAGTACTTAAAACCTAAATACATCTGCCTTTGATCCTGTCATGAAAAGAGAATGTATGAACTGGGCTTGGACATTTCAGATACAAAGACTAGCTTAGAAACTATCATTTGAAGATAATGTTTATGTCTCACACCCTTTTCATTTTTTTTGTTTTGTTTTTGGGCCACACCCAGTGATGCTCAGGGGTTACTCCTGGCTATGCGCTCAGAAGTCACCTCTGGCCTGGGGGACCATATGGGATACCGGGCGATCGAACCGTGGTCCGTCCAAGACTAGCGCAGGTAAGGCAGACACCTTACCTCCAGCGCCACTGTCCGGCCCCATCATTAACTCAAATACATATTCATATAGGTTAAAAATTAAATTGCACATCTAAAAATATTCTAACTACTTTTCAGTATACTATATCTATGATTTCTCCATCTTTGAGTCCATTTTTAATGTATTTAAACAATTACAAAAATTAATTTCACAAAAATTATCATCATTCTTGGAATGTGAAGTCTAGGAAATTAAGAAAGTTAAGAATTAATCTTTTAAATGATCACTACCAATCTATGTAAGCGAATGAATATACTTATGGTTCCTAATGCACTAACTTATCATTTATTCCCCCATACACTTATCATATAAAATTATAGCCACATTTGAGATTGTCCAAGAATTTTACTCAGCATTATGTTTAGTTTGGGTTTTAGTAACAACTCTCTGCAAATATTTGTGAAAAGGTTTTTTAAATAAACCAAGTAAAGCAGTTTAAATGTTTCCAAATTTGTACTAGATTGACTCTAAAATTCATTAAACATTAGTTAAACACACATTCAAAAAATTTTTTTGAAAATGAAGTACAAAGAAATCCCATCTGAATTGATGATATATAGCAAGAATCGAAGAGCAGTAATAACCCACTTCCCAAGAGACAAATACAAGAAATCAAATCTTTAAATAACTAGTGTTATTAAAATGCAAGGAGAAGATTTACTGTGAAACTCTACACCTGGGACCACATTTCTACACCTGGTCATTTTCAGACTTCTTATCATTAACCTTTCTTCAAAGTCCATTCTGGGTCAAAGAATAGAATTATTGCTTAAATCTTTACTTCACATTCTTTGGTGGATCTTTTTTTCATGATAGTAGTTGTATTAAGTGACCTATAATAATACTAATATAATAAATTATGTATATGCTTGTAAAATTATTGAATCCTACTTGGAAAACCCAATAGCTTGTGGTTCCAATAACTAAGGCATAAAATTAAAATATATTCATTTATTTAGCTTGTAAATATTAACTTTTACAAGTTTTTGTACTAATTTTTATTTTACAAAAATATATTATCTAGAGGACTGGAGCTGTGGCGTGGAGTGGTAAGGCATCTGCCTTACTGACGCTAGCCCAGGATGGACTGTGGTTTGATCCCCCAGCATCCTGTGTGGTAACCCAATCCAGCACATAGCCAGGAGAGACCCCTGAGTATCACCTAGTGTGGTCCCCCCAAAACACTAATATTTACATATATATTTATATAAATTATCTAGAGTCTGGGGGATGATAATGTAGGTAGACTAATTGTCTTGCATGTGACAGTCATAATCCACAGTATGCCATATGGTCCCTCAGTACCACCAGGAGTGATCCCACAGGGCAGAGTCAAGACTTAAGTCCTGAGCACAGTTGGATGTACTCCTCCAAAACAAAGTATTGCTATATATATATATATATATATATATATATATATAGAACATGTAATATGTGTATGTGTATATATATAGGCATTACCAAAGGATTCATTATATGCTATCATGATGAGGATCAATAATTTAATTCCTCTTAGTTTCTAAATATATATATATATATATATATTTCTAAGATTGGAAGACATTCTTTATAATACATAGAAATCTAGTATCAAAAAATATAGTTAACATATTTCAACCTAGAAATCACTTTAGTACACCCTAGTCAATATTCTCTTTAATGCTCCTAGCTGATATTACATAATGTGGTCCTTCCCTAATTCTCCATATTTTGCTCTTGTTCTACCTTTTATAAGGTATAAGCCACAAATTTCCTATTAATTACAAATATAAATATAAAGCTTTATAAAACATGCCCTAAAATGTGAAAATTCATTTCTTATGAATGTTACTGTCACTAGTTATAAAATAAACTGACCATATATGTTTAGTGATGTGATGCCTTGTAGACAAAAATACCACTTTTATATTATACTAAGATATACAAAATCTAAAGCTAGTTGTGAGAAAAGATAAAAGAAATGCATCTTGAGCAATATTCTACAAAGTTATTGACTTTCCTCTTCCAAAATGTTCAGATCATGAAAGACAAAGCAAAAGCTGAGAAATATTTTAGATTAAAGGAAACTAAAAATCATCATACAACCTGTGATCATGTATTTTATCCTAGACAAAAGAAAAACTATCTAGGATATTTATAGAGCAATTTGTAAAGTTTGAATGAAAGCCATAAATTTTAATATTTTAATAATATTGTATCAATACTACATTTTATGATTTTTGATAGAACTGCTTGATAAATAATAGCCCTGAGGAAATATATAAAAATGAGGGGGGAACTAGAGGTAGAGAAAGAGAAAGGAGAGAGAGAAATGGAGAGAACAAATGCTAGAATAAGTGGGGAAATTTTTAGAGAATTGTTGAATTCAATTAAAGAATAGATCATCTAACTAAAAGATAAGAGTTCTGTGCAGTATCTTTTCAACATTTCCACTTCGATTTTCCTTTAAAATCATATACTAGTTTTTGTTTACGTACCATGGTTTATAACACGATTTACAACTGAGTTTCAGGCATGTTGTGTTCAACTTTTCTATAAGTGAAGAAATATAAAACATTAGAAGCTGGAGCTGGAGAGATAATATGGTGGGTAGGGAACTTACTTTGCATCTGGCCAACCAGGGTTCAATACAATCATCTCATTTGGCCCCCTGAGTCCCACCAGGAGTAATCCCTGAGTGCAAAGCCAGGAATAAGCCCTGAGCACAACCTGATGTAGACCAAAAACAAGTCTCCCACCCCACCCCCCAAATAATTTTTTCAGCAAAGGCCTAAGAATTTTCCTAAGCGATAGAGACTTTTTTTGCCTCAAATGTATGATGCCATTAGGTCATTAGTAAGCGATGATGGTATGGAAAAATAAGGGGGACTTGGGAAGTTTATTAATTTGGTTATGGTTTATTAATTTGCTTATGGTGAGATGAGATTTTACAATGCTAATGTAAAAGCATTACCTTAACTATAGTAAATATTTTTTAGAAAATAAAATAATATATATTACATACATAAAAAACATTTGAATCTGACCCGTGTAAATATCAGTAGATCATTTTCTGAATCTGGTGAATAGTTCTGAATACAACAAAACATATCTCTCAACATTAATATAGGAGTTGCCATCTACACAGTCAAAGAAAAAAACTGAAAAATTTTATAGGCTTTTGCTTACAACTTTAACCCATACCAGGGAGATCATATCATCTATGTGTGACTGCTTTCCATAATGGAATTTCAAAGAGTAAAGCAAATATCCATCTTTGATGGGATATGTTTTTAAAGATACTAAGGGTGATCTCATATAAACTAAAAATATGCCATCAGTGTCACAACTTCTTGGGTAACTTCATCCTTAGGCTGTAGCTGCTTTAATGAACAATACATTCATGAACAACAAATGCATCAACCTTGTAGTCAGAACTCATCTCTATTCATCACTAAATAATGATACAGATATAATTCATATATTTAACTTAGGAAGAATCCTACAAATAAGATGCAAATAAATTGACAATTCAAGAAACTTTACAAGTATTACAAAAAAATAGAAAACTGTTTGAGTAACTTTCTTAAGTTCATAAAACCTGCAAGAACTTGTTTTGGGACTTGAGCTTTGTAAGTACCATTTTTAAATCACATGGTAGGTAGAAGAAATAAAATAAAGAACCAGGAGGGTTGTCACCTAGAAGTGCTTCTCCAGATATCTAACCCTAAGAAATAATCAACAAGAAATTATCAGGCCAGAAAGATAAGGTAGGGAGGGCATTTGCCTTGCATGCAGAAGGTCATCGGTTCAAATACCAGCGTCCCATATGGTCCCCCAAGGTTGCCAGGAGCAAATTCTGAGCATAGAGCCAGGAGTAACCACTGAGTGCTGCCAGGTGTGACCCAAAAACTAAAAAAACAATTATTTAAGCAATATAATGAAAGATAATGCATTTACATATATATTTATTATATATATACCCCTATAGACAAGAAAAAATGTCAGAAGGAAATAACCCAAATGGTAATATATATTAACAAGTATTTTAGCATATTTCCATTCACATGTGTATATCTTGTTTGGTTTTGCTGGCTCTGTGCTCAAAGATTAATTCTGGCATATTTTGGAGGCTATATGTGATACCAAGGATCAAACCCAGGTCAAGAGACAAATGTATGCACATGTACATCTTTACCTAGTTCTTCTCAACCTATCACCATCTTAAATAAAGAAATATATATATATGCTCCCTTAAAATAAATCTCCTCCTAGTCATAAAGTTTGGAGGCATGTATTAAAAATTACCTAAAACTCAATTCAATCAGATTGAACTGAGGCAATCCAAATTAAATTAAATCAATTAAGAAGTATTTATTGGTGATTTTATTTAAAGAGTTCTGCTCTTTTTATCAAAAATTTTTATTTAAATTAAACTTTTTATAATTTACTTAATGGACTTATTTTTAGGATGTTTAGACTTATAGAAAATTTTAATTTATGAGTGTGATTGTGAAATGAATAATTTTTGTGCCTTGATTAATGACTCACCAAATCTTTTCCTTCTAGAGCCTGTAACTGGTTGGAACTTTCTGATCCTGGTTTATTTGATGCATATTGGCAAAAAGAGACACCTAGTCCCTTGGGTTTCTTTCTTGTCTGCTGTTTATTTTTTTGTCCAAGCCATTCCAAAGTGATTTGCATTCAATGAACTGTATGAACTTTAGCAGAGCTAATCACATAGTAAACTAAAAAATGGACAAGAGCTTCAAGTTGTAGCTGCTTAGCAACCTTATAAAAGGTAACAAAGCAGGGCCAGGAGAGATAGCACAGCCATAGGGCATTTGCCTTGCAAGCTGCTGACCCAGGTCCCTCCTGGGTCATTTCTGGCATCCCATATTGTCCTCCAAGCCTGCCAGGAATGATTTCTGAGTGTAGAGCCAGGAGCAACCCCTGAGTGCCGCCAGGTGTGGCCCCAAAACCAAAAGCTAAATAAACAAACAAAAGGTAACAAAACAAAGAGAAGGTCAATGGGGCATAAGTGATTTCATATATGTAGTGTAGGCTTCATAATCTGCCAGCCTAAGACAAATGAGGATGAAGAAAGTACATGTTCCGTGTATGATCACGGTAGGATTGGGGGAGAAAAGGGGGTATTCAAAGTTTCTAGAAAACAAAATGCAAGGTGTGTGGTGACAATAAACTAAATAATTAGAAAGGATCTTTGGGAGAAGACAGAGTGTAAACATTTTTTTGTGGGAAATAGGAGTGGAGAGTTTTTAATGAGGACATGACATGACCAGATGTTTACTTTAGACAAATGATCCTTAGGTAGCAAGAAGATGGTCCATGCTAAAGACAGGAAGATATTATACACTGAGAGCAGGACTCTTAATATTGAATATAAAAGTAAAAATAGTAAGGGCCCAAGCTAGGATGATGGGGAGGGAAGGAGGGACCAGACTTAGAGTGACTGAAAAGGTAGAAATCTAGAAAATAACTGCCCAGTCCTTCTGGCGTGGTCACTAGACAGAGAGAAAGAAGGATGGACAGCAGGTAGGCTGCTTGCTTTGCATCCCATAGGGTCTGCCAAGAACAGCCAGCAGTAATTTCTGAGTGCAGAGCCAGGAGCAACCTTTGAGCATCAGTGGGTGTGACCCTGAAACAAAACAAAACAGACTAGTTAGAGAGATTCTAAAAAAAAATTGATCTATGCTTTTCTAGGGAAGAGGTAAGCAGTTCAATTTTAGGCCTATTGAATTCAAGTGTCTGTGGTGTATATCCATGTGGAAAAGTTCAGATGTCAGCTAGGTATTTGGATCATTACCTTCTCGCTGGCCAGGAACAGGGCACCCTCAATATATGCAATTTCTTTGTATTTGTGATGAGGCCGCACAATGGCTGAGGGAGCATCTCGCAAGAGAAGCAGCCTGCATGTTGCTAGAACACTGAAGCGATATAAACTGAGTTTCTTCTCTTCTGGAAACTCTTTGCTCTCAACTGCTATTCTGGGGAATGATAGAAAGTCAGAATTCAGTTCTTCTCTCAGACCCCAGGATGCTTCACTAAGTGTCTGGCATGTGCTAAGGAATAGATCAGCTTGGGTTTGAACACAATGAGCATTTAAAATCATCAAGATTGGAAAAACACGGGGCCAGAGCAGTAGCGCTAGAGGTAAGGCATCTGCCTTCCAAGCACTAGCCTAGGACGGACTGCAGTTCGTTCCCCCAGAGTCCCATATGGTCCCCCAAGCCAGGATCGATTTCTTAGTGCAGAGCCAGGAGTAACCCCTGAGCATCAATGGGTGGGGCCCAAAAACCGAAAAGAAAAGTGAGAGAGAGAGAGAGAGAGAGAGAGAGAGAGAGAGAGAGAGAATACATAAACTGTTAGCACACACACAAACACTCATACACACACAAAACCACTCATTGTTAGGGGCCAGAATGATGACACAGAGGTAGGGCATTTGCCTTGCACGCTGCTGATCTGGGAACAACCCTGGTTTAATCCCTGACATCTCATATGGTCCCCTGAGCATGCCAGGTGCAATTTCTGAGCACAGAGCCAGGACTAACCCCTGTACACCACTGGGTGTGCCCCCCCACCAAAAAAAAAAAAAAACAAAATCAAACACTCTTTGTCTCCAGGGGCAAAAGTTCATGCCTCCCAAATATGAAAACATGTTCTTTGACTTCTGGCATTACTCATAAGCACCCTCGACTCTCCTGTCTTGAGAAACTTCACACTTAGTAAAGCATAAAAACTGCAGAGCACTTCAGTCAGATGTGTGTAACATTTCTGAGCTTTGCAACACCCACTAAGCACCACTGATAACGACATATGTGACCTCACCGCTATCACAGGAGCATCTCCCACACCCCAGCAAGCTCTACAACAAGAATTTCTGCTAATAGCACAAGTAAAGGAGTGAAACTCCAGTAAGGATGAGATCCAGTTCTTCACCTAAGACATGCAAACCCCAGCAAGCACCACCACCAAATACACAAGCATCGCAGTCAAGCTTAGCTATGTGTGACCATTACAACAATAGTAAGGGAAAGGAAGAGGAAATTATTTCTTTCATAACTTGATGAAGAAATCTCTTTCTGTTAGGTATGTCCATCCTAATAAACAGACTCTATTATTCAAGACATTGGGTGGGGGTTGATGCCCCTAAGTATTTTTATTTTATTTGCTCTTGTCTATTCATCAATTTTGTATTTTTATATTGCATGCACATACAAAAATAGTTCAATATGCGTCTTTTTATTCTGCCCTATTTCTCACCATATAATTCCCTTAAATTCCTTCCACTTCCTAGCAAGTGACAAAATTTCATTTATAAATATCTGAATCATCTTTTGCTATATAAATGAACCATAGCCTCTTGATCCAGTCATCTTCTACAAGCACTTCAGTTGCTTCTCTACTTAAACTATTGGAAAGAATATTTCATTTTATTTCATTTTCCTTGCTGGAAGGGCTTAGTTCCCAGAAACAACTCTAATGCTGATTTAATGAAATGTTTCACCTTTATTATCTGTGTACTTCTATGGTTTGAGGTCATGCATAGATGGTTTTTTGGTTTGTGTGGTTTTTAATTTTAGTTTTTGGGACACACCAGCAATATTCAGGGGTTATTCTGGCTCTGCAGTCAGTAATCATTCCTCTGGTCCCAACCAGGAGCAACCCCTGAGCATCACTGGGTGTGGCCAGGTGGGTTTTTTCTGAAAGAAAAGAAGGTGTTGAAGCATAGGATTTATACAACCCAAACTTGGTTGCTGGTGACTCTCAGAAATGGAGCATACCCATTTTGGGGGTAATATTATGGGGGCATCCCCATAATATTAGGTGATAAAAGCAGTAATTCCAGAGAGGCAGTTTCAGGTGACTACCAGACAAGCTGGAGAATCATTGCTGAGCCTTTCCAAAGTTGGCCATTTTGATCTTTCCAAACAGCTCCTCCTTGGGGTCTGTTGCTAACATGGTATCAAGATAGGACTGTTCAATTGTCCCTTGATGGATTCTTTTGTGGATCCTTAGTGGCCTGGAGCTGATTCTGACTTTTTGAAAATCACCTGAAACTCAGTGTCAATACTCCTGGTCCCCATGAGATCTCCCTACTTCAGCAACTTGGAGGACTTGAGCCCCCTGTTTGGCAGAAGGGAGGGAGAAGATGGGTGCCAGATAATTTTGTTCCTTTCATTGTTCCTTTTCAATATCTTCAACTTGAGGATTAGTTTGACAAATATAAGATGGGAATAGTGCATGGGATGGGACAGGAATAGTAACAGAAAAAAAGTGTGAGTCAGACAACCCCTGTGTGAACTTACACTCATGCCCTGATAGATGGCAACTTCTGCATGACCTCTCATCTGTGCCCACAGGAAAGGCAAGAAAGCAACAGTTCTTACCCATATACATGTAGCCAGAGAAATAAAAGTCAAACCACACATATGTGACTAGAGACAATGAAAAGACAAAAGAACAAATTGCTGCTAGGCTACAAGGCATAAGAGACAGTCAGCAATGCCCCCGGAGAGAATACAGAGTAGCAGGCACTAGCAAGAGGGCATAGGTGACAAAGCTCCAGCCACACCTCAGACTCAGAAGCATAGGACTATGTATAGCGAGAATCAGGGACTAGTATTCATACACTGGAGGGAGAGGAGAGCAAAGGGGTTTCATGAGTGACAGTATGGATGGGCCAAAAAGCAATATTTGGACATGGAGAGAGATTAGTACCACCTACAAAAAATGGTATGATGAACTACAAGTTCAAACACCTGGAATTTTGTATGTAAATTTTTAATAAAGTACTCAAGAGACCACACATTGGGAGTAGAACACTAACATCTCCTTCCTCCATCCTCCGACCTGAGACTACTGATCCTTAAAGCTCTTTTTAATCCACGATTGTCACCTCAATAAATTGCCCCTTGAAAGGCAGTATAAATGACCCATTATAATTGCGAATTTGAGAAATTGTAAACTCTAACTATCAAATTGGGAAGCAAACTAAAATATAAAGAAAGAGCCTTCTCTTACAAATAACCAACAAAAGCATTAAAGACATTAAAATTTAGGTGTAGAACAACCAAGATCTCTAATTCCAGAGGTCTGACTGAGACAACTGCAACTGAGCAGAACTTCTGGAAACATGATGAAAGACTCTATCCTAGGCTTTGCCCTAGGATCAGTGCAAAAACCAAGACCACCAACTACAGATGACAGATTACAACAACAGTGATGGAAAAGAACTTCTAGAACCCTAAAGAAAGACTGCAGTTTTGGGGCCGGGTGGTGGCGCTGAAGGTAAGGTGCCTGCCTTGTCTGCGTTAGTCTAGGATGGACCGTGGTTCGATCTCCCGGTTCCCATATGGTCCCCCAAGCCAGGAGTGACTTCTGAGCGCATAGCCAGTAGTAACCCCTTAGCGTCACCAGGTGTGGCCCAAAAAAAAAAAAAAAAAGACGGCATTTTAGGCTCCATCCTATCAATTGTGCAAATACCAAGAACTCTAGTTACAGAGGCCTGATTTTATCATTCACGACTGAGCAGAAAGTTTCCAGACATCACAAAAGGACCTAGGGGAGAGTAAAAGAGCATGTACAGAGCCTGTAGTTATTCCCATACAGTGTACTTCAAGGGTGGAGAAACCCTGTATCTCTTAGTCAAAGGGAATTCCCTTTCTAATCCCCCCAATATTTACTGTGCCTATGGAAAAAAAGAGAGAAATAACAAATTATTTTTGTTATTGTTGTTGTTTGTTTTTTGCTTTGCTTTTATTTCAGGACCTTGGGTATTGTTTGGTTGCTGTCTTTATTGCTGTGGTGCTTTTCAGTATTTTGTTTGTTTGTTTGATTTTTTTGTATTATGTTTTCTTCATTTTACCGCTTTTTCTCTTAAATTGATATTTATAGCCTCTAGAAGGACTCCTCCCCTTTTTGCTTGTTTGATTTTTTGCCCTCCCTTTTTTCCCTTCAGACAGAACCA
>PVKC010006995.1:0-23721 GCA_004027635.1 Crocidura indochinensis | reverse complement strand
CTCCAGATGGAACTGAGCTACAGAGAATAGAGGGCGAGGTGGCCTGCCTGGCTGGAGATGTTCCAGAGGAGCCAGGAGCCTAAGTGGTGGGCAGGAGAGGTCATGCTCAGGGATGGGTGTCCTGTGCATGTGCATATGTCCTGGTGTGGTGTATCTGTCTTAAGTAAGAGAGGCCCTGGCTGGTGTCTTTCTTCCTCTAGCTGTAAGGTCCGGGCTCATGGACACAGACCTGTTTACTCCTCATTTCTTCCTTAGTACCCATGGGGTTCATCCCAGTGGGCTGTGACTATGGTACCCGTGAATGATTAGGCACAGTACTTCACATAGTACATACTGATACAGCATCCTCCTTAGTGCTGCTCACTCTCTCACAGATTGACTGGATCCGCTGCATAGCTCCCACATCCTCCCCAATGACTGCCGGGGTTCAGGTGTGTATGTGTGTTATTCCATGGTAATAACATAGGAAGCCTTAAAATCAACCTCATTTTCTAGGACTGGACAGTGATTGCTGAATAATTTTATCAAAAGTTTTGTCGTTGATCTGTCAGAATGAGTCATTTACTTAAACATGACATTTTTTCAAAGATGCCCAAATGATTTCTTTCGTTTGGACAGAAGACAAATTAAAGTATGAAGAACACAGATGTGCTCTGTGCAGGTACTTTTATTTTCACAGGAAGAATGGGAACATGCTCTATTCTAGGGAATATCAGGAACTGTGGCATTTCCTCTTCCCAACTTCCGATCTATTTGTCATTCTAAATATATGTTCCTTTATATTAATTGAGAGCTTGGGAAATGAGTTTGGTGCCAAGCAATTGTTATTGGTATCTAATAGAATCTGTCATCTTTTCTTGACTGTGACTTCTGGGCGCCTGTTTAGCATGGATTGTTCTGCGATTTTCAAGGCATGAGAGTATTTTTTTTTTTTTTGAGTCACACCCGGCAGTGCTTAGGGGTTACTCCTGGCTCTATGCTCAGAAATTGCTCCTGGCAGGCACGGGGGACCATATGGGATGCCGGGATTTGAACCGCCTTCCTTCTGCATGCAAGGCAAATGCCTTACCTCCATGCTATCTCTCCGGCCCCAATGAGGGTATTTTTATTGCTGGTGTTTCTTTTGGTGAGGCAGGGGTTTGAGGCCAATCCCAATGATGCTCAGGGTTCACTCCTGGCAGCGCTTGGGGAGCCATATGTGGTGCCAGGAATTAAACCCTGGGTTGGCCACTGCAAGGTCGTGACCCTATCTGCTGTACTATCATTCCCATCTTGGGGCATGAGGGTTTTTAATTTTTTAAATTTCCTGTTCTTATTAGTTGGTATCTGAGCTCACGAAATGTTTTTCCATGTAGGATCATTTTACCTTCAGACTTCTTCTTCTAAGCTTTATAAAATTGCTCTATAAAGTGGTTCTAACTTCTGAGACCTAAAATAAAGTGACATTTGTCCTTTGTCACTGTCCTTATTCTAGCAAATTGCAGAATCAAGGAAGCATCTGTTTTCCATATAACTGGTGGTAGTATGTTTAGAGACCTAGATACTGGAGTTGAAATGCTTTATTTTCTGTTTTCTTTCACATCTTCTATGAACTGTAGAGATGCAGGAATTTAGAATTTGTCAGCTGTCATCTAAAGTTAAAATGCATATTTTTTTTAGTTTTTTTTGGGGGGTGATACCACCCATGTTTACTCAGGACTTATCCCTATTCAGCAGTCATTCCTGGAGAATCTTAGGGGGGCTTATGAAGTATGAGGTATTGAACCGGGGTCAGCATCAGGAAGTCACCTTAACCCAGTCTGTAGTGCCTCTGCTGCCCCAATGTATATGTTTTTACCAGCCACTGTTGCAACTGTAGATTTTGAGAGCCAAGGCCTGTGTGGTTCAGATCCTATCTTAAGGCTTCATATTAAAGATTGATGGAAAAAAATATCCTAATATATGAATTTTTATTCATGTAACTTGACACAAGAATTGTGAGAAAAATTTTAGTTCTACCCTTTTTCCAGCCTGCAGAGCAGGAAGATACAGAGAAAGTAGATGGAATCCCAAAGGTACACAGTTGGGCTGATGCACCTCTTAGTTAAATACTGCCACAAAGAGGCAGTATTACTTCCTGTGAGTATGTGATTTCCCTGGACTGTGCCTAAATTGGCCTGCAGGGACCCCCTGGCAAGCCTTTCTCTAAGTGCTACCAGAAATGGGCATCTCCACGCAAATTCTGTACAGAGCTTGTAGGTGAATTGATAGTAAGAACAATCATTGGGTGTAATGGTGGGAAAGATCAAGTGAGGCAGAAGCAGAGCTTTTTTCCATTTTTAGTATTCAGAATGGTGGGTGAGGAGTCATAAGTTGTAGACATTTTGCAGATGGAATTACTAGTGCTTCTTCCAGGATGTGGGTAAGTAGGAGGAAGGTAAGTACCAGGGCTTCAATGCTGCAGGCTGAAGTGTGCCAGTGTGTACCAGTGTGCACTTGTAGAGCTGGAATGCCGTCAATATTCACTGGCAGGCTTGGTGACCCGCCACCATGCCATTGAGGTCCATTTTGTGCCTTAATGTCTGCAATACAGCACAGAAGGGAAGGAGTGAGCATTTGAAATGAGGTTCAAGTTGCAAGTGTCTATGTGCCTTACAGGTATACCCAGGCTCAATCTTCTGCAGCACAAAGAATCAAAGAAAAGCAGAAAAGAAAAAGGGGATGATAATGTTCTAGAATGTTAGAACCCTCTTCAAAGAACTTTAAAATTGGGGACCAGAGTCTTCAACTAACCAGAACCTTTATTTTACATTTATTCCTTTAAGGTATCTAGAACATCAAAGTTTTGCTATATATCTAAAATTATTTTAGATAAATTAAGTGTTCTGAAAACTGAATGGAGCTTAACACACAGCTTAACACACATGCAAAAGCTACATTCATGTATAAGCAACCCGGAGTAGAACATTCAAACTAAACCCAAGCCCAGGGGCTTGCAAGCTAGAAGGGGAGTGACTGCAGATAATCTAGTCGATAATTTAGTCCATGGGTAAAGAAAACCAAAACTGAGGGGTATAGATATGGTGAACATGAAAACCCATTAGCTGCACATTAATATTTGATTGTCAGTGGCTTCATTGCAGAATTTGGAACTTTGATATGTTTCTCCAGAAGGCAGGACCTTTGTAGGGCTCACCACTCTGCCTGGTCTCGAACAGTGATCATTGTTGATTGGATAGCTAAAAGAATTTGGAAAATTTAAGATTGCCACATTAGCTCTAAGTCAGTACTTGTACATTTTGAAAGAATGTATGATTTTATGAGTTTCCTGATGAATTAGTAGTGTATGCTGCTATTAAAACCCAAATGGTGAAGCCAGATGACCAGTCAGCATGAAGCATGCTACCACATCAGTCCGTCTTTGGGAGTTTGATTTCACTGGATTTTCCAAGAGTCATCTTGGAAAATTCAGTCTTCTGGAATCTAACATCATTAGAGTCTTATGTTTTATATTTGAAGGCCTAAAAGAAAAAATCTGGAGGTCATTGAAATATTGTTCT
This sequence comes from Crocidura indochinensis, assembly GCA_004027635.1. Lineage (NCBI taxonomy): Eukaryota > Metazoa > Chordata > Mammalia > Eulipotyphla > Soricidae > Crocidura > Crocidura indochinensis. The sequence goes on along the minus strand of PVKC010006995.1, from coordinate 20,182 downwards.
TCTAAATATGTTTCATCGGTAATTTCACTCTCATATAAACCTTGAGCCAAATAGGAATTTGATTGTTTAAAGCAAATCGAGCTGACTGAAAATTCAGTCTTGGGAATTGTCGCACTCAAATGTTATTGGTGGGTGTTTCAATTGTTCTGACTTTACAGGAGGGCAATTTTGTGTTACTCATTGAAAGCCTCAAAAATGTGCCATGTCTGTCCATCAGGCAGTTCCATCAGGAGGAATTTGAACTGGGGGAGAGGGGATAATGCACATGTTCAGGACCAGACTCTGTCTGTGGTTCTGACCTAAGCAGTTCACGTGGACACCTTATTTGTGACAGCGGTTTCTTCCACAGAGATTCTGAGCTTAGTGGAATGACTGTATCCTTAGTAGGGTGTCTCAAAATTGGGGGGTGCACTCTAAACTTTGGGGAAAAATACTCATATCTAGTCTGTGGTGATCTCCACACAAAGTACAGGCTGAAAAAAACCACTTCTAATTTGTGAGTATGATTTTTGCAGCTTTGTTTATGATAGTGATAAACTGGAAAAAACGTAAATGCTCAGTGGTAGGGAGAGTGATTGCACAAATTGTTGTGTGTAAAAGTAATTGAAAACCCTTTCCGCATTAAAAGTGTGAGGCAAGGGAATATTTAACTGTTGTGGGAAGAGTCACAAAATTTGTAAACTGGAAAAAGTAGATGTCAAGCCTGCATCTAAGCTAAGTTTGTGGAAGGCACATTGGTGTGTGCGTGTGTGCGTGTGTGTGTGTGTGTGTGTGTCTGTGTCTGTGTGTGAGAGAGAGAGAGACAGAGAGAGACAGAGAGAGAAAGATAGTGATAGAGACAGAAAGACAGAGAGAATGTCACTTCTGCTTCCCTGAATTTCCCAACATGTAAAGCAGGTCATGTAGTAAAGAAATGAAATTGGATTTTCCATTTACTGGTTTTGTGAATTTAGACAAATTGTGTCAGTTTCCTTGTCTATAAAATGGGAATAATATTGTCTATAGCACAGAGCTTCAGGTAGTGCCAGAGCAAAGTTTCTCAGATGTACTGGGTCTACTTGCTCCCCCGCCTTTTTCAGGGAAAAACTTCACTTAGAACCTCCCTGGAAATCAGACACCTTCAGGAGAACACAGAAAGCACCTCCCAAATTGTACTTGATGCCACCATTCCCCCCCTCCACCTTCTCACACACCATGGTTCTGAGCCTCAAGCCCCAGAGGAGGGTGGTGGTGGTGTCTCCTATTTTGGAGAACATTGTCAGGTTTTACCTTAATCTCAATAATCCGATATGATGGTTATGGCCAATGTTATTATCCTATTAATAAAGGATTTCAAAGCAGAAATATAGTATTAGTTACGTCAACCTGTTGTTAAGACCAATTCAGGGCATTGTGACTGAATATGCTGCATTGCTTCTCTGGGAAAAACTTGGATGCGTTCACTTTAAAACTGCAGTGGATTCTATTTTGTGCTGAGAGTATTTTTCTTTCCTCTTCTATTGTCTTCAGTAGCCTCATGTGACAAGTCTGTAAAGTTCAGGGTCATGGAGTTGAACTGAGGTCAGAGGGACCTAAGGTGTTTGTGGGAGCCTGGGCGTCACCTCGCTGCACCCAAGGATCCCTCATCCATCTTAGTCAAAGAAGGGTGTCCCCAGATATCTGCTTCTGTTTCCTGTGTAGAAAGCAAGAAAGTCTAGGTCACATCTCAGGCTGGAACCACCAGCAACATCAACAGCTCATTCTTTCAATCTCACATTCTTTTCTCTTGCCACTGTTGTTTTTTGTGGGCCTTTTGACTCTCCCTGTCTCCTCCCTCTCCCCATTTTACTCTTTTTTTTTTAATTAAAGGGTTACTTTCTTCAAAGAAACACTTTTTTCCTTGGTGGCTTGTCCTGAGCGTGTCCTGGCAGATCAAGAGCAGCCAGGCTGTGCTGGCACACAGGCATTATAATGACTTGACTAGAGGGAGCACTTAGCCAGCTTGCTTTTCCCAAACACCAGCTTCAGTAAAATTGCAGTGACTGTGTTTTGGAAATTTCCGGTTCACTTAGCAGTCTCAGTCCTGTGGGCAATGATGGAGTTGTGGAGGGACCCTGGCACTCCTGTTTCTGGGTGCAGGGAGGCTGGTCTGCTGTGTGTGTGTGTGTGTGTGTGTGTGTGTGTGTGTGTGTGTGTGTGTGTTGGTATCATGTTGTGTTAATAGCAAGCTGAATAGTTCTTCATTCTGCTCTAAGTAGACAGTGCTAGTAGTTGCCTGGAGAAGGCCACAGGAACTTGTCAGATGGGGAATCTGATAGAGAATTGAGGGAACCAGGAGACAACCCTGGGGATTATATTTCTTCTGTTGGATGATAGCTTTTCCCCCAGTCATTTTGTGCCCTTCAGGTGTGTGAATGAAAGTTTTCTGAACTTAAATATGCTTTTCTTACGTGTTCAAATTTGGGGTGTTTGCAGGCAGCACACTAAGGTGTTTCAATTAACTAGATTATAGCAATGATTTCATATTGTTTACCTGGTATTACGTCTATACAATTTTATAGCTGGGAAGATCACGCCAAGGACCAGTCTTTGCTTTGCACATGGAGGCCTGGCCTTGTTCCCTGGTACCATATGGTCCGCTGAGCAGTGCTAGGAATGATTCTGAGCCACTTGCTTGGGGTAACTCTTAGCAATGTCAGGTCTGCCCCCCAAACACAGACACATAGTTTCATTTGCCAGTTATATCTTGGTAAAGTGAGATTAGTAAATTAGGGAATCGGGCACTCTTTTGGAGAGACAGGATAAGAATATTTGGAGTATGATTTATATTGAAGCAAGTGCTACTAGTAATTTTACTAGCAACGAAATTAATAACAAATATTTCATAATAATAATGCCTTAAAGTTGGATTGTATACTTACCAGGAAATGCGTTTTTGGGGACTCACTCCTGCCAGAGGACAAGATTTTAGACATTGATGAAGGAAAGACAACAGAGGTGTCCCTTTTTTTAATTTTTTTTTTATTGAAACCATTGTGAATTACAAGTTTTTCATAGTTGAATTTCAAGCCTAGTGACAGTGAATTAGGGCCATTCCCACCACCAGTGTTGATCTTCCTCTACCAAAGTTCCCAGCATGCATCCCATACCTCTACCCTTAACCCCCTGGCCTTGTTCCTTTTCGGATTGTTTTGGCAGTTAGGAGACGTCACTGGGCCATTTCACTACCCTGTCTCTGTTTTCCTTACTGATTACTGCCAAGTCATATCTCCAGTCATTATTTGTTCATCTTCTTATGCTATTCTCATAACATTACAGCCATTTTAGTTAGAGCCCTACAAATATCCATGGCAAACTTCAAGTATTGGTTTATTGCTTTTGTTTTATTAGAATTATTAAAATCTTTAGTGTCTTCATTATCCACAGTATTTGCCTTTTTTTCTCCATCCGCATCATAGATGAATATAATTTTTATATCAATCATCTGGTTCATTAATGGCAGTTTCAAGAAAAGCAGAACTTTTTCCCATCTGTCTGTAATCCTCGTCTAGGTTAACCTCATCCATTGATTCAGTAGCACCTGCTGGATAAAGTTGAACTCAGCAAAAGATCTTCCATCACTCATTCTCTGTACTGTCTTCTTCTGCATCTTGCTCATTAACATCTCCCAGGTTTTAGGAAGGAGGGTGTTCAAACCAGAATGTCTATTTTCTGTTTCTGAGACTTCTCCTCATTGTGTACTCTCTGTAATCAAGTGGCGTGGGAGGAAAAGATGGGCTGTGTACATTGGCCCTTGATAGGCATATTGAACTAGTAACATGGCTCCAGGGCTCAGCCTGTTGAATGTGTTTCTGAAACAGATTTTGCCAAGTGACAGTTGGGGATCTTCACATTTTCCCATCTCTCATGAAGAAGACTCCACATAAGGAAAGGGCTGTGCTTCTACCTCCTTAGACCGTGATCAGAAGCTGGAATGTCGGTTTCCATTTGATTTCTTCACTTGATCTTAGCCAAAAGGCCGACAAGTGATCCCATTTGATTTTTTGCTTTATTGTTTGAAGGTGAGAGGCCAGAGAAATCGTTTTTATTCCAAAATGCTGCTTAAGATTTCTGAGGCCTGGGATTAAATAATAGCAGAGGATAGGGGAAAAGACCATTTGAAGACTTTGGAATAAAGACAACTTTCTGATTCTGACCCTAAAGAATGTTAAGAAAACATTCAGCCATATTCTGGTAAATATCTGTGCACTGAAATTTAAGACTTCAGATGGTAGATATTTTAGGATTATTTCAACAAGACAAGAATTTTTTAATGCCAATACATTTTGAAACAGGTTGTTAACTGGCGCCCTAAAAGCTGGATTTGGCCTGCAAGTGTATTTTGTTTGGCCCACATGTTGTTGGGTTTTTTTTGTTGTTATGTTTTTCTGAAACTGGAATTAGTTGCCAGCATTTAAAAATAAGGAGATTTTACATTTTCTAAAGCACAGCGAAACAAAACAAAAAAGAAACATGTATTTCTGTCTCTTTTTGAAAATTGTGAAGGTCTTTGAGTGTGCCAGCTTCCCATTCCTGGTGATATGGGAGAGAACAGGGAGGTAATGTGGGAACCCCAGCCAGTCTGCCATGTGCCCCCTTACTTGGCTGGTCTGTGGAGCTTATTTGACTTTACACCTGTTCCGCGGAGAACTGACCAGTTAAAGGTGCATTTGGACTTGGAAGGAAAATAAGCAGCTACTTGCTTGTTTCATTCCCTGAGCATGACAGCCTGCCTTGGTCAGGAGGTGACCATCAGAAGGACTTGCTGGCACCCAAGGCATTTCCCCTAGGACATAGCAGAAAAAAAACGGGTGCAGTGGGAGTGAAGCACACTGCTGATCATATTGCAGGTTTCCTCCATGGGGCAATGGCAGGCAAGTTATCCTCAGGGGAAGCAACTGTACCTTCCTCTCATGTCACAGTGAAAACAGGAAGGTCTGCCCTGCACTTGACTGTGATTTTGTAGTCCAGACTGGAGATGACTTGTATATAATGGACCTGCTGCCTTATCAGAGGTAGAGGAGGTTCTGAGCCCTGGACTCTGTGATGGGTCCAGGTTTTCCACTCCACTTTCTTCCCTTTAGCACTGTTTTCTCAGCCTCTGTGACTATGGTTCCCTGCCAACCTTGTACCCTTCCTTCTGTTCGCTTCCCTCACTGGGTAGCAACCTAACTTTATGCTATGCCCCCCCCCCCCCCCCCATATATAGGAGTTTACTTGAAGGCTCCTTGAAATATTCCGGGATTAGCCCTCCCACCCCCACACCCCAACAGGCCACCTGGTCCCTGACTGAGAAAGCACTGCTTTGTGTAATTGGCCAGGGACAAGATTTGTAGTTAGATTCGAGTTCAAATCTGGCCCTGACCAGCTGGGTAACTGTAGTCAAGTGTCAGAGATCTCTCCATGCCTCCTCCTCCTGGTAATACAAAAGGGAGATGATGTCACTGACCTCACAGGGTTGTTTGGGAATTCACTCTGAACCCACATTTGAAAAACCTGAAACAGTGCCTGCCCATTAAAAGCCACCATCAACAACAATATGGCCTGCTATCTGAAAAATCATACTTATGAATTTTATCTTTTCATGGCAGACCATGACACCAGCACTTTAACTAAGCAATGCTGTTGCCTGTTCATCTTCTTAGAATTTAGACTTTAAGGGTATAATTTTTAGCCCCATATATTTTTAAAAGCCTCCAACAATTTCAACTAGTAGTGTCCTTTTTAGTTCTCATTCTATTGCAAAGAGATGCATTCTAAAACTGCTTTCTCTTCAGAATCTAAAGAAACCCCTGGGTGACATGAAAATATCTTACATTTTCACCCAAAAACTCCATCGGGGAGATTTGTTCAATTCTAAATACATCTTGAATACAGAGTGCATATAAAGCCATCTTAAATGCAAGAGTGTTATAAAGACAAATCTCCGCTCTTAGGGAGCTTATGATTAATGGGAAAGGCAAATGGGAGTGAGGGAAAGAATAATCTTCATAATTCCTGGTACGGGATAATAAATGCTTAGCATGTAAGTGAAACAAAGTGTGTTAAGAGAGCAGGGTATCTGGATGCGATGGTATGTGGGAGAGTGAAGCAGAGGCACCCCAAGTCAGGGGGGAGTAGACAGGAAGAGAAAAGCAAGGCCTTGCTAGGGAGTTGAAGTGACTTTGGGTTCAGACCTAAGGTGGGAGGCAACAGTTGGACAGTCTCTGGCTGTTTGGCCTGGAACTAAATGATGATGGTTAGGGTTCAGGATGGAGGTACTGACTGGAGCCAGGATAGTCTCCTATGGAAGCTCTCTTGTGGAAGATGGATTGTGGATGGCCCTCGCTGGAGGCCAAGAGACAAATTAAACAGTGATTTAAATTACATTTGCTGGAGATGCTGGACTTTGCCTGCACCACAGTAGTGGCAGAAGAAACAAAGGTGTAGAGCATAGAGGAAATTGGAGATAAAGCTGTGATAATAAAGTGAGTAGGGTGTTTGGTTTGCTCACAGCTGCCTTGGTTTGATCCCTGAGCACAGAGTTAAGAGTTAAGCCCTGAGCTACCCCCCAACTCTCGATAATAAAGCACTGCTGAGTAGATGGGTAGAACTGGTGGGGAGGAGGGAGGAGAAAATTCCTCAAGGGTCACTCCTTGTTGGGTGACCCAGAAGAGTTAGGGCACAAGAGTTATAAGAAAAGTGGGGTTTCATTCTGAACAGGTGGCACTTTGGAGGACACAAAATCAGTGTAAAGTATTAGCTTCTCTTGTCATTTCAAAAGGGCCTCATTTGATATGCCTGGAGTAGATAAAGAAGACACTGGTACATAGGTGATCTATGTGCAGGATGAAGCTGCCCTGAGAAGCCAGAATGGGCAGATCCTTTCCTAATGAGGGTTGGGGCAGCTGCCTGGGAAGGTGATGTGGTTTGGTGAGGAACTGCGAGGTGAGAGGGCAGCAGCTCAGGGAGCCCCACCAAGGAAGCTGGGAAGGAATGATACCTCCATGTCAGGCCAGGTCAGTGGGGAGTTAGCTAATTGACTGTTGAATGGGTGGTTATAGGATGAGTGGAGAGAAAGGGAAAGCTGAACCCCTGACTCATACCCAGCACCAACTTCAACATCCTGTGGATTAAAGCTTAAAATCTTAAAAGCCTTGAAGTCTGTATGGATGATTTTATATATATATAGAGAGAGAGTGTTGGCATGGGAAGAAATTTATGGTCTGAAACTGGGGGGAGGGTGGGTGGAAAAATCTGACTTAACTGAAAATCAAACACAGACCTTATAGGGAAAGGAAGAAAGTAATCTAGGGACTGCGTTTGCAGTATATATAATAGTTAACATGCATGTTATATTTCTTTTTTTTTTATCAGTCAGTAAGGAAAAGATTAACGTCTAATGAGAAAAGGAGTTAATGGAAAGTTTGTAACAAGCATTGCAAACTACCAATGAACTTACGAAAAGTTGTTTTGACTATAACTAATCAAGGAAATGCCATGTGTGGCCTAACAGTTGGAAAAGATTAAATAAACAAAAAAAAAAAAAAAAAGAAAAGAAAACGATAATCCCGAGCATTGCTGAGCTTGTGGGGAAGCAGGTTCTGGGAGATGGAATGTTCCTGATTTTTTTTGAAGGCGAGTTTTTATCAGACTTGCAGGTTAAAGAAATTTTGGCAGGTTTTGAAAAGGAAGGGATATCCTTCTGATTGTTTCTGTGATAACACGGGGTTTCACCTTCATTATGGAAAGAAGAAACCTCCGGTGTGTGTTTGATGGGCTTTCATTAGTGTGTATTAAAGGGCCTCACCTGCCAGTCACTGGTGCAGCCTAGGAGGTGAGAGCTAAAAAATCTTGTAGTCACCCTTTAGTGGAGCCCAGCTTCTGTGGCACCTAGAGGGTGGGCAGGATTAGAGAGTGGAGGGCATCATTGCACACACCCTGGAGGAGAAAGAAAGTTGGAAAGGAGGTTTGGCCTGTGGGAGGCTGGAGCAGGCCCTCCATGGCACTGTGCAGTGCAGGGGGGTGGTGCTGGGACCACCAGGAGTTGCTTGCAGGCCTTCCCCTTCCAGACAGAACAAACACCGGGTGTAGGAGCACTGAGGAGCTTTGCAAGGATTCGAAGCACTGCTCTCGAGTCCTAGAATGATGTGATCCTACTTCTCTTTGCCTTGGTGCTGCAGTAAATAACCAATAAGCTCTTAGCACAGCTGACACACAGAAAGAAATTTATGTACCCTGCAAAAGCTCCCACTACCCCCAACAAACAGGTTCCTTTGAAAAAAAATAAAAATAATAATAATAATCCAGAAATGCAAGGGAGGATAATAATAATAATCCAGAAATGCAAGGGAGGAATTTTTTTTTTAACGGAATCAATAAAAGCCCAGGAAATCATGTTATTTCTTCGGGAGGAAACAATATCCAGCAGTATGCGCAAAGGGCTGCCTTTAGAATGTGATGGTAAACCTAGTTCTTTATTCTTGTCCTGCCTGCAAGAAACAGAGTAAAGCATGATGATGCAATTTGGCTGCTGAATTGGTCCTAAGTCAGATTCCCAAACTTCCTCAGTTCTTGGTGCCTCTTGGGGATCATTGATGTTGTTATGGTGCAGAAAGGTCAGAAGAAATACCTAGCAGTCTTTTATTTTCATAGAGTAGTTATCTCCCCAAAACGCACAACAAGCATTTATGACCCAGTAATAGCAGCTATAAAAAAAGGTGACTCATTAATTTAAAGGAAAAGCAGTGTTCTAAATTCATTCTTAAAAAGCCCCATGTGTGAATCTGCTGGGTAAGGTATTGCGTAACCTCTCAAGCCTTGCATAGAAAGTGGAGCCTGCCCTTTTCTCCTATTTGGTTTTTTTGGATAGTGCTGGTGTTTAATCTGAGCAGCCAGGGACTTTCCCCCACTTCACACCAATGTGATGCCATTTAAGGAATGTACGCCACCAGCATGTGCATAGTGTTACATCTAATGGCACCATCTGCAGCTAAGGTCCAGGCATGGTGAGCAGATGTTGCGTTGTTTATTTGAAAACTTCAAATATTGGGTGATACCTCAATTTACTTGCTTTTTATTTATTGGGGCACCTTATTATATGACCTTGGAACCACAGATCTGAGTTTATTTCCATCATTGGAAGTATTTGGGTTAGCAGGAAGCCTAGCAGTGAAGCATGGACATCTGTATGTTTATGTGTTTTATATCTATTCATCCACTAGCCAGCTTAGATTTTTGAGTGCCCGCTCAGTGCCAGGCACTAGGATAGGCATGAACTTTTGCCTATGTTCATCTGAGAGGATTGACAGAATTTTTCAACTGATTTGTTTGTTTGTTTTGCTTTTTAATTTTTGGTTTTTCGGGCTACACCCATTTGATGCTCGGGGGTTACTCCTGGCTAAGCACTCAGAAATTGCCCCTGGCTGGAGGGGGGGGGACCATATGGGATGCCAGAGGATCGAACCGCAGTCCTTCCTTAGCTAGTGCTTGCAAGGGAGACACCTTACCTCTAGCAACACCACACCTCTAGCGACACCTCACCGGCCCCTTTTCAACTGATGTTAATGAACAAAATTTCTGTGAGGGGCTTGTAGTAAATCTCATATAGGCACACTACTCATGGGCAATGGCCAAGTGAATGGGCATGGCTCAGTTTTGGTAAAACCTTACTGAGCAAAAGCAAGTAGATGTACTGTGGCACAAAGGCCATAGTTTGTGCAGAACCAGTGGGGAAAATGAATCAAAGTGCTGTGGAAACAGAAGGAAGACCATTGAACCACTTCCCCATCAAATTTTCTGTGTTCCTACTGGGTTGTCTATACTATGAAATTTGCATGTATAGCCACCTTTTCCAAGAGCTGGGATGATTTGGTGGCTTGGCAGTTTGATGAAGTTCAGTTGTGCTGGGCTGTTAATACACTGGAAAATATTGGGTCTGGGTGTAGCTACTGCTCTTTTCTGTGTGTGTCCATTCTGAGAAGGCCCCAGAGTTCTCAGCCCTCAGAAGTGAACATGACAGATCCAGTGCTTGGCACTTTTTTTTCATGCTCCAGTTGCTAGAATCCTTTTCTTGCCCTTTCTTTTTTTTTTCTCCCTCATTTTTTAGCAGGTGATTTTCATTCTTCTGTTAGCATCTGGAGAATGGGTGCGTGGAAGGCATCTGTCCTGAAATGACATATATGTACCTTTGATAAAGGTATAAAACACTTACCTTTATAAATCTCATTTGGGCCTCTCTGAGTAGTTTGACTGGGAATAGGATTCACGTGTGAAAAATCTTATCTTTAGAGTCTTCTCTGATGTTGATGGCACCATGCTATTAATCTAGTCTGTTCTAAAGGTGGTGCCTACACCCTCACTATGTGACAGCAGAGGGCTTGTCATGGCAAGTAAGAGTCTTGCCCAATGAAATGTACCTAGTATTCTGAGCTGCCTTTAAGGCAAAGTTCTCAATAATGGTTTCTGGTACTAAGTCATTCCAAGTAGGCTGAAGGGTGTTCCAGAATCTGGAGGACTCAGATCGTACAGTTGAAAACTATGATTGCAGTTTTCTCTCTGTACTTTCTGTCAAGCACCACTTTCTTGGTCCTTCCCTCTGCCTAAACACCCTCAGAAGCTCCTTGCTCACTCAGCCTGGTCTCTATCTGCCTTCCCAAATTGAACTTCCCAACTCAGCCTTGCTTTTTTCCCTAGCAATTGGTCTCATTTCATTTAAATTTTTATTTTGTTTTATTTTTTTGGTTTTTACTTTTTGGGGTGGAGGGACACCTGGTGATGCTCAGGGGTGACTCCTGGCTATGCACTCAGAAATTGATCCTGCCTAGGGGGACCATATGGGATGCTGGGATCAAACCAGGTCCCTCCTGAATCTGCCACATGCAAGGCAAATGCCCCACGACTGTGCTATAGCTCTGCCCCCTCATTTCATTTAAATCTTTCAATTTCACTTAAATAATCCAGTAAGATCCACCTCAATGCACATGCTCCAGAAAAGTCTTCTTCAAAGGGTTAAGCTTGAGGAATTTCCTATGAGGGTTGGGGGGTTGGGAGTGGTGGAAATAGGAAATGTTTTCAACAATTTTTATGATAGCAAATAGAAGACTATAAAGTCTCTCAGAAGGCTGTAAATCAGCAGCAAGGCCACTGCCCACTGTCCCTTTGCCTTCTCCCCCAGCTCACATCTCCTCTCCTGGCGATTTCAGTGACCTGCATGTGTGTTTGTTTTGCCCTTTGCAAAGTCACTGGTTTTATTTCCCTTGAGTGGTCAGCTCCCTTTAAACTAAAGATTGAGAGAGTTATCAGGGTAATAATGATTCCAGAGATCAGCAGTGCTTGCTGTCCTTCCTACTCACCCTTCTCTGACCTAGGAGGCTTTCCTCCAACCCTTTTCATGGCCTGGGTGCCGTGACTACCACTTGGCATAGCATCCAGCTTACAGAAGCCCCCCCTTAGTAATCTCACATGACACCCTGGAGGAAAGAACTAGAAGCAGATGAAAGAGAATCTGTCTGGACTGCAGACTTCTCAGCCTTTCTTTCATTCAACATCACTTCAGCCTGTGTCTAGTCATTCTCTTCAGGAAGGTCCCTAAACTTGAAGGCTGCAGCCTGAGGACAAAGCAAAGCAGAGCTCTTCCCGAGAGTCTCTCTTCCTGCCTGCCACAGGTCCAGGACATGGTTGTAAAGAGACAAACATATAGACATGGAATGTACAGTTTTTATTTTCTCCCTAGTCAGCATTTTTTTATAAACAGATCCTGCAGTATTAGTTTCCTTACACAGTACAACTCTTGGCACTTTTTTTTTTGGGTGGGGGGGTCACACCCGGCAGTGCTCAGGGGTTACTCCTGGCTCCATGCTCAGAAATTGCTCCTGGAAGGCACAGGGGACCATATGGGGCACCGGGATTCGAACCAATGATCGGGATTCGAACCGATGACCTTTTGCATGAAAGGTAAACGCCTTACCTCCATGCTATCTCCCGGGCCCCATCTCTTGGCACTTTTAAGCCCTTAAATGCTAGTGATTCTGCAGAAGATACCAGTGGGTTCCCTGACCGCCCCTTAGCCAGATGCTGTCAGAAAGCATATTTTGTACCCTCGGCTATTTTTAAAATGCCTAAAAACAAAACAAAAAATAAAACCAGAGTTTTTCCTATTATATTATGGATTTCTTTCTTGACTTGAAAAATTCGGGAAATGTGAACTGAGCTGGTTGCTCTGGACCTGCCAGCTGAATTGGTTTCCGCAAGTTTCCTGGTGTCAGGTCGTGGCCTCAGCATTGGCTGGACCCCACAGTGAGGGTGGCAGCTGTTCCCCTGTGGGAGCTGGAGCTCCTGGATGCGCCAACCTCTTCTCAGCTAAGGAGTGAGATACTGGGGTTTGGGGGGGAGAGGAAGGCCAGATGGCTCCAGAACAGCGCCTGCTTCGAGGTTTCAGGCAAGTCAGATGAGGTTTGTTTCCACTCTCTCTGTTCTGGGGGTGTCTGGCCTTCAGGCAGGTTGTGTGGAAGTTGTGTTCAGAGGCAAACACACGCGAATGGATATTCGGTTTGTTCATGATATGGTCTCAGTGAGTTGTTCTCCGTTTCCCACTCACATTTCACAGGACACTCTTCCTCATCCCACTGTTGATTGTTAGTCAGGTGTGATTGTCAGTGACTGAACCTGCTGCTTGCTGTTTTCCAGCATCCCCATTCAACTGCTGCTTGCCTCCCTGGCACTCCTGGGTGGGTGGCTAAGTTTGCACTGCCTTACATGCTGGAGCACTCCTCAGCTCACTGGCTGCTGCCAACAGGAATGGGATATTACACTCGAACCACCTTAGGGACACTTCTCTCAAGGACTTGGCATGGAGCACTGTGTCATGGAGGAGGGTGGGATGACGTGACTCGAACTCAGCCCCTCTAGTAAGAGAACTAGGAAAAAAAATTGGAGTCTGGCACTTAGTTCAGAGCTTATCCTCACCTACCTCTTTCTTCATTATACTTTTTGTGAGACTTTCACATCTTTTCTAGAATAACTCAGCTTGTAGTAAGGGACTACTATTTCAAGAAAAGGAGAGGTAGAGTCAGCATTTTAGCAATCTGTACCCCTTGTTCAATCATGTTTCTGTCTCTCTGTCTCTCTCTTTCTCTCCTCTTTTTCTCTTCCTTCTCTCCCCTCTTTTTTCTTGGTGCAGGGACTGGACTGTATGTTGTGCTTAGGTTTAACTCAATGTAAATGCCTTGCTCACTGTATGATCTCTCATTGTCCATCTCTATTTGGTGGCCCTAAATTCACTACTATTTTGACTTTAGTGAAGGGGATTTGGAGCTTTCTATGTTTCATTTTCATTCTAGTCAGTAACACTGGAATTCACTAGAAAGTTACTTATCTAGAGGGCGATAGAATAGCTTTATATTTGTGTTTGTGTTTTCTGAGACAATTATATAAGCTGCTTAGGACTTACCACCTGGATTTTTCATCCCCTTTCCCTCAGTGCTAAGCACAAAGAGATCTAGCCCTTTGCTTTCATCCAGAAGAGAGATGCTGCATATCTTTTCATTATGTCCTTGTTTCTCAGATTTCTTCTTTCTTTATCTTTTTTGCCTTCTGAAAGATGGCCCAGAGCTTTATATTTCTTTGTAAAATTTAATATTAATCATTCTGTTTTAATTTATAGGAGCCACTTTTCATATCTGATGACCCCCTTTGCATTGCATCACCTGCTTTTATGACTATGTCATGTTCACTGTAAACTGTTTGAGTTAGTTCATATCTCTTTCTTTGTTTTCCCCTTCTCATCTCTCCTCTTGGTTGTTGTCGTTGTTATGATGTCAAGGGCTTCCATACTTAGTTGTGGTTCTGTCCAAGGGTCACACTGTAATAGTAGTGCTTGAATTCACTTGGTTGGGGTTCACTGGAGACCATGCACTGTGAGGGAGGGTGCTGGAGTCCCCAGACATCAGAGACCCCAGTTGGCACTCAGCATGTGGGGCAGTGCTGGGAGGCTCATTCAACCAACTGAGTTTGTTCCAAATCCTGCTTATTTCTTAGTTGACTTTTTCTGTTTCACACATGAACCCTCTGCACAGAGAGTAATTTTTTTTAATCTTCCATTTTGTTTTCTGTTTATCTAATATTAATGTTTTAGACTTTGCTTATATATTTTGTCATCCTTGGTTGTATGTTCAAAGATAAAAATGATGAGGCAATATTAGGTTTGACCAAGAGATCTTCAGTACAGGCTCCTCCCAAGATATATTGCAGGTTCATTTCCAGACCTCAGTCCTAAAGATAACATCTCAATAAAGCCAGGAGCATGATTTTTGTTTTGTTTCCCAGTGCTTATAATGATAACACTTACATTAAGCTATGGGACATGAAGTATGTAATAGCATTAGCCCTGAAAATAAAACAGTGCACATGCCTTCATCAAATGTGACATAGAGCATGAATGGTCACATGCTCTTGGAAGAATGCTGAGAGTCAAGCCCCCCTAGCAGGGTGTGGCTGACCTTGAGTTTGTTTTAAAATACAGTGCCTGGGGCCAGAGCAATAGCACAGAGGTAGGGTGTTTTCCTTGCACACAGACAACCTGGGACAGACCCAGGCTCAATCCCCGACATCTCATTTGTTTCCCTGACCCTGTAAGGAGCGACTTCTGAGTGCAGAGCCAGGAATAACCCTTAGCGCCGCTGGGTGTGGCCAAAAACCAAAAATAAAATAAAATAAAATAATAAAATACTGTGCCTGCAAAGTGTAAGGAATGAAGCCCAGTGAAAGGAAGGGTGTGTGGCCAGAGTGAGCTCAGTGCCTAGAGCACATGCATGCAGTAGGTCATGCTGGATGTTTCCCTAAGCACTGTCAGGGCCTACCTCCACACCACTGCTAGGACAGTCCCTCCCAAGGAGTCCCTGAGCATGACTGGGTGTGATCCCAAATTTCTACAGGGGTGGGGAGTGGACCTGACCATCATAACTTACAAGGAATCCCTGTGTGATGAATGCAGGAGGTCCTGCTGTTTGGCACCCATGTCTGTGTTAACTGCTCTGGGCTCCTTGACAGTTTGTTGATGTTCTGTGGGGAGATGGCCTCTTCCTGGTGTGGAGAGTGGAAGCATTAAGAGGTTGTCTTCTGTAAACAGATGGCTGAGTCTTTTATTTCAGCCCTCTAAATCTATGTTCCTCCTCTGTGCACCCAGCAATGATTTATATGACGTCATCATCCATTCTGGTCTTTTTTTTTTATTCCATCCCCACCACCGCAAGTGGCTATTATTGCTTTTTCTCTTCTTTCTATACCTCATATTCCTCACAAATTATGTGCGTGCACTTACTTTATGTGCTTGAACCAAGTGCTTTCATGTTTAACCTCTTTGTTTGTTTAACCTTATGTTTGCATGTTTAACCTTCACCAGCTTAGGAGGAAAATAGTTATTGCTCCCACTTTACTGATGAGAAGACCAAGATACGGAGAGGTTTAAGTGACACAAGAGGGTGATTAACATCCATTCTCTGAATAGCATCTGAATATGATCATATCTCCCCATTGGCACTTGGGGAACCCCGGTTCATGCAAGTTTTCACATCTGTTTTGTGGCTGTCTTGCCTCCTCTCTCTTTCATCTCTTCCACCCTCCCATTGGCAGATAGAAAAATCTTTCCCCAATTGCACATTGTAGCTCCTCCTTAAGTAAAACACATTGTTGACTTTCCACTCAGTCATAGTCAACTCATAGTCATAGTTATAGTCATCCTTTGCATGTCCCTGAGACCCTTGGCCTCACCAGCTCACCTCCTTTCTGGCTTCTTCCCAGAAAACTCAGATTTGGCTTTGTACTTGCTTTTGCTTGTTCATTCCCTTGACCCTGTCATGGAAGATCTCACTGTCAGGAACATTGATTTTTTTTTGTTTTCATTTTAGCTTTTTACATGCATGTGTTTGTTTCAATATTATTTTATGCAATAGTATTAAAGGTTATGGTTGCTATCACCGTCAATATGCCTCTAAAGACTTACCACTGCCCCTACATCACTTCTAGTCTTCCCTATCCCTCCCCTTTTTCTCCTCATCTGTTGTGCTCCCACTGTCATTCCAATTCTGTTGTCAGAATCTAAGAGTTTGTTTGCTATTTTCCATCCTTTTTCTTTCTATATGTAATATCACATTTGAATGAGAGATGACCCCTCATTTTACTCAATACCACAGCTTCCTCAGCTTCCTTCAAGTTCCAGCCAAGTTGAAGTGAAGAATAGGTTTTTTTTTTTTATCATGTATCTGAGTTGTGTACACATACAACAATTACTTTATCCATTTGTTTGATGGTGGGCTTTTGGGTTGTTTCCAGGTTTTGACTATTGTAAAAAACACTACAGCTACCATAGGTGTACATGCATATCTTTTTTAATAATTCTTTCTGTGTTCTTGAAGTAAATGCTAAGGAGTAGAATCACTGGATCATATTTCTCACTCACTGGTAGCCCTATTTTTAATTTTTGAGATTTACTATGTGGCTGCTCATAGGGGTTGAATCAGAGAACAGTCCCCCCCCAGTAAATGAAGGTTCCTTTTTTTCACTGCATCTGCACCAACGGTGGTTGCTTCCAGGATTTTTTTAATTTAATCACTATGAGGTACACTGAGTGGTTAAAGAAATTATTAAGCATCAATATAGTGGGATACTGAAAAGCCATTAGGCAAAATGAAGTCATTAAATTTGCTTATACATGGATGGACATAGAGAGTATCCTACTGAGTGAAACGAGTAGAAGGGCAAGAGACAGACATAGAATGATCGTACTTATTTGCAGGATATGGAAAAATAAAAAACATTGGGCCAGACCGATGGTGCAGCGGTAAGGCATTTGCCTTGTATGCAGCTGACCCAGAACGGACCTCGATTTGATCCCCTGGTGTCCCATATGGTCTACATGCCTGGAACGATTTCTGAGCATATAGCCAGGAGTAACCCCTGAGCGTCACTGAGTGTGCCCCCTCCCAAAAAATAGTATGGTAATCCAAATGCAATAGAAATTAGGGTCAGCAAAAAAATGAGGGTAGGAACTTGTCTAAGTAGAAAACTTGACACAAAGGTGTGAGTAGGGGTGGGAAAGTGCAGTGAAGTTAGGTCAGAGAAGGGACCACAGTGGCAATGATAGTGGGAAATGATCACGCTGGAGAAGAACTGAGTGCTGAAAGGAGGTAAAGTGGTATGTATGGTACTCTTTCAGTGACAGTATTGCAAACCACAGTGCCTAAAAGGAAAAAAGGGAATAAGAATGAGAAGAAAAGTGTCTACTTCAGAGGCAGGCTAAGGTGATGGGGATGGGAGGGAAATGGGGACATTAGTGTCAGGAAAAGTGCACTGGCAAAGGGATGAGTGTTGGAATTTTTAGATCCGAAACTCAACTTTGTACTTGTATGACAGGAGAGAAAGTTAGTTTCCAAGCTTTTTGACATCAGTCTTCTTAGTGGTATTAGTTAATGTCTCATTATTGTTTTGATTTGCACTTTCCTCATGATACAAGAAAATAAATCTTTTTTTGCTTATGCCCTCAGCTTTCCCCATGTCTTCTTGAGAAAGAGTCTGTTTGGCCCCCTTCCCTGTCTCTTGCTGGAGTTGTTTAGTTGTTGAGTTGTCTGTGTGCTTTTTTCTTTCTCAGCTATTAGCCTCTTGTGAGGTGCATGGGGGTGAGTATTTTTTCCTATTCAGTAGGACGGCTTTTTATTTTTAACCTTGGTTTCTTTTGTAGTGCAGAAACTTTTTAGTTGGATATAGGCCAATGAAAAAGTTTATTTTTGCTTTTGTTTTCCTTGCCAATGAATCAAGAAATCAGTGTCATGGAGAGTTCTGCCATAACAGCCTTATGTGTGTCCCTAGGAATATTAAGTCTCTTGTTCCATTGTGTCTCTCTGAGTGAGTGTTGGATCCTTGAGGGGAGGGTCTAGCTTGTGTGGTGTTCAGTGCCAGGGAGAGGACCCATGAGCTCCTGGCCCCAATGCCTCTGGTGCCTGTTGCCTATAAGCACCCATTGAAACTGAAACTTTATATAACAGTGGAAGTGAAACTTTAAAATATTGTCCTGAATGAGTGATTGGACAAGTCACTTTTAAAAACTGATATATTGGAGCTATAAGACTGTGATTGAGTACTTGCCTTGTATGAGTCTGGCCTGGATTTGATCTCATTTTAACCCCCTGAGCACTGCCAGGAGTGATTCTTTAGTCCAGAGACAGAAACATTACTGGGTGTGGCCCCAAAAGAAAACAAAATAAAAATGATGCAATTCATGTGCCACTTAAATTTGTCAAGACAGAAAGCTTCAGGCACTGCTGTGCTGTAGTAGCATTGGAATGGGGTGAGCAGACCTGCCTTAGTATTCATCTTGAACTTGAAGCCTTTCTATGAAAATTCAACATTTTATTTTTTATTTTTTTATATTTGGGTCACACCCGGCAGTGCTCAGAGGTTATTCCTGGCTCCAAGCTCAGAAATTGCTACTGGCAGGCTCAGGGGACCATATCGGAAATGCCGGAATTCGAACCAATGATCTTCTGCATGCAACGCAAATACTTTACCTCCATGCTATCTCTCTGGCCCCGAAAATTCAACCTTTTGAATCAATCATATCTGCGTTTTTAACAGCTCTTGTCTCCGAGACCCCATGTGTAGTGTTACTCCTCTAGGAAGAGCATGTCCTTTCTGCATGTGTCTGTGTCCATCTTCTGTATGTTCATAGTACAAAGCTTGTCTCTGGAGCATGTGTTCACCATTTGAACTCTCTCTCATTCAGGACTGACTCTGTTGCATCGACAATGGACATCTCCTTGTGTTCGAGGCAACCGTTCTGGATGGTGAACATCAAGAGAATGAGAGCTTCTGATTTACGCTGGCTCTTAACCATATTTCTTCTTCTCTGTTTGATGAATCAAGTAAATAGCCAGAAACGGGGTAAGTGCATCATCAAAACTGATTGCACTGCAATTGCTTTTGTCATTTTTGATTTCGTAATATTACAGAGCCTTGTATCATCATGAAATTTCAGTTTTTGGTGGTTAGAATCCATTATTTTATTAACTGGTTTTCATAGATTTGTTTGTATGTTTTTGTGCCACATTCAGTTATATTTAGAGATTACCTTTTGCTCTGAACTCAAGGATCATTCCTAGCAGGGGACCATAACAATACTGGGAATCAAACCAGGAGCAGGCAGTATGTAATGCAAGTGTCCTCTCTGCTGTCCTGTCTTTCCAGCCCTGTTTTTGTTTTTTTTTCTAAAAGGTTCCTAAAACAGATCTTAACATTTTCTATCTTAACATTTTCTCTCCATTAAAGAAGATAAGGCATGTTACACATAATAAAATGCACCCTTTTAGGATCAGGTTACTAGTTTTGACAGATACAGATAGTGGTGGAGTTATCAGTATAATCAAGTCAGTTCTTCCCACTATCTCCTCTAGTATCACTCACCATTCACTGTTTTTCAGATTTTTACCTTTGACTGTGTCCCACAAATGACATCTTTGTGCCTCTCTTTAACATGTTTTTATCTTATTGAGAGATATCAGGAGGGTCTGCATAGGTACTTCCTGGCTTGTTTCTCTAAGAAACCTTTTTGCCTCTGAGTTTGGTTTCATGTTATTTTCACAGTTAGAGTTTTTCCTTTAACTTTTAACAATTACATTTTTTGAGCAATATGGTTTACAAGGTTGTTTGTTGCTGGTTTTTTCCCCACAGTTGCAAACTTGTTCATGATTTTAAGTCATTCAGCATATCATGTCCTTCACCAGTGCAAGTTTCCCATCACAAATGCCCCCAATTTTCCTCCTGCTCTCTCTACTGCTCTCTACTCCTGCCTGCCTCTGTCATAGACTTTCTTATTCTCTCTCTTTTTTTTAAAGGAGATCTTATATTTCTGCAGTACTGCGTTTGACTAATGACTTCACTATAATTACTGATGACCTCTAATGTGATCACTTCTGATGCTCTTGCTTTCTATCTTATATACACAAGTAATTCACTACTATAGTCTATGTCATGCTACTATATGTAAATGTTAGTGAAAAACTGTCATAGATGTTTATATGGGGAATCAGAGCTTGAATATCATTTTCACACTGATTTTTCTCTCTCCCCTCCTGGGATTTCTTTTCACCCTACCTTGTGCCCTCTTTTATTTTTACTTTTTTTTTTTTTTTTTTTT